>RJWM01006021.1:0-87272 GCA_004363535.1 Dasyprocta punctata
CCACCTCCTCCTTTTCCTCCACCTCCTCCTCCACCTCTACCTCCACCTCCACCTCCACCTCCACCTCCTCCTCCACCTCCTCCTCCTCCTCCACCTCCACCTCCCAGCACGACCCTCTCTTCGGTTTAACATCTTCTTAGCTCTGCTGACTTAAAACTTTGGCTGATCGTGGTGCCGAGACTGCTGGCTGCTTTTCATAACTCCACGTATCGCTTGAATCAGCTTTGCCAATCATTTCAACTCCGTATTTCTCATAAAATTGTGAACAGTAGTCTGTTAGCCTAATGTTTTCCTTTTCTGTTTGTTTGTTTATTGTGACACATTTCCATTATTTTGTTGGGTTGGGTTTTATTCTCTTTTGTTTAATTATGTCAAATCTGATGGCAGGAGTAGCTATTTGAAAGATAGCAAGATATATTATGGTAGCCGTTTTGGATTTACTATTGGCTTGTTTTGAAGTCCTTTATTGCATTCATTGCTTTGTTTTTATTGTTTCTATTCTATTCTGTTCTGTTCGATTTTTATTATGTCCGAAAGTATCTGCAGCTACTTGAAGACAACAAAAAGCATTATGGTGATTATTGCTGGTTTCGTAAGGTTTTGAAGTCCTGTGTCGTTTATACTGGTTTATTTTGTTAGGTTTTATTTTCCTTGGTTTTACTCTCTTTAAAAGAAAAAAAAATTAAAAAGTAATAAAATAAAACCCTTGAGATGTCATGCGCGAGCCGCCCCGACCTCTCGCCGCCTTCCTGGTGGACTTATCCAGCTGAGCCGGCTCGGAGCCACCGCGGCCACGCAGTCCGGACGCTGCCCGCAGGCTGGCTGATCGGGCTCAGTTTACCCAGCGGGGTCACAGTGGAGCCGTCAGCCACGTGAGGCGCGAGTGTGCACGGAGGGGCCGTGGGGTGACTCGGCCACAAGTGCAGACACAGCCCCGCAGCGGGGAGGACGCGAGGCCGCAGCAAGGGCCACGGACCCGCAGAGGCCGGCACCTGGGGTCATTCCTGAACGAAAGAGCGGGGCAGCGCGGTGAGGGAAGATGGCTCCTTTGCCAGTGGTGGTTTCAACTCCAGAAACACGAAGGAGCCGCAGTCAGTGCGCCCTGAAAGTCGGCAAAGTGGAGATGCGGCTCTTTCTCCATCTCACTCAGCCCGGGGACCTGCTGGGGCGGCGCTTCTCACACCCGATTCCTCGCCGCAGCGCTGTGAAGACCAGCGAGTTCTCGGCGCTCTTCCTTCTGTCCGAGAAAAGAGAAGAGATGGATCCCTTTCGCCTTTGCACTTGCTTTCCTATGCCGTGGGTGTTGCTGTTCTGCTCGGGTCGGACCACTTTTAGTTTGGTGGCCGCAGGAAGGAGGTGGGCAGCGGGCTGGTTCTGTGGCGCCGCTCAGGGAGGTGACCCTGGTTCATTGGGGAACAGGACGCCTGGACATTAACAAGAGAATCACGCATGAATCAGTGAGAAAAACAGTACTGCCTCTTGACCCGGGGAAGGAGAACATTTGTGAGCGCAGCGTGTGGAAGAAGGCGGTAGCGGCACGTTGCCTTGGGAGCTCCAGCCCTCCGACATCCCCGTTGACAGCAAGAAGAGCCGCGGCAGCGCCGAGCTATGAGAAGCGGAAGAGCTCATGTCCAAAGCTGGTCTCAGGTTCAAACAAAGGCCCTCCAAAAAGGCCTCACATCCTCTGTGCAATGTCTGCAAAATACTCTCAGCCAGCAGGAGAGGACTGCGGCAGACCCAGGATTCAGCCCAGCTGACCGTTTGGGAAGTTTGCACCACTTGAGCCTCGGATCTACGGCAGGAAGGACTTTCCCTGTGTGGTTTGCTCAGAGAGCGAGGCCCAGAGTAAATACCAAGTGAGATGACGGTAATCCTTGCTGACACACGAAGGGTGCCAGCCGTATATCTGGCCCTCAGGCACACGTCATAAATTCTCCTATCTGTGAAACAGATTAATCTGTATTTTCAGTTCATAAAGATGGTTTTAGTTGATATTTTGGCTCTCAGAAAAGGGTCGCTCTTATAAACTTAGGCAACCATCTTGATAGGAAAACCTTCCCTAAAATAGAAGAGATGCTCAAGCATGTATTTATATAAAATATGCTTATTCATTCCAGTGCAGGTATTTATTGAACAGTCCTTTGTCTTATCAGTAGCATATCAATAATCATGCATTAAGATGCATGACTTTAATGCTGGAACAAAAAGGGAAAAGTAGCAAAGTAGCTTCTCATATCCAGTCTATCCGTGACAGTCTCATTAGTATGTTTCGCAGCCTTTGCGAACAAAGCTTCCAAACTTTCCAAATTCCCTATCAGCGGACTCCTTCGATAATCTCACAAATTCGTTCTTCTATCCGCCCAGACCATAAACCTTTGCCATCATTCTGACTGTTCTCTTTGGATTATAACTCATTTATAATTCATCCACTCTCCACAGTTCTTTTTTTCTCCCTTGTTGGAAATACATACAGAATCCAGCATGAACCATCTTGTCCTAAGGCACCGTTACTCGCATTTTCACGTGATCTGTCCAGACATTTGTTCTCTGTCCCTACACATATCCTCTGCAGTCTTTCTGTACTCTGAGGCCAGAGTCACCTTTCAAGGTGAGTCCTGTCACAGCAGTCTTTTCCCACGATTGTCTGTGCCCCTCTGGGTAAACGCCAAGTCCTTATCGTGTCCTCTTGTGCCTTTTGCCATGGCCCTTTCCACTGGTGCTGCTCTGCTTGCCCTGTTCCTCTTCCCTACTGGACTTGGTCCTCGGTTTCTCCTGTTCCTCAGTCACCCCACACATGGACCCCTTGTAGGTTTTGTGTTCTTCCTCTCCAGGCACTGCTGTGCTTCCCTCCCCCAGCTCCCTCGGGGCGGCCTCCTCCAGGGGTTCACTGAGCAGCCCCTCCACTGCAGTGCTGACCCTTCCTGGACACAGGTTTGTTTCTCTTCTTAACATCTACTGTCACTCTAGTATTCATACATTTGGGTTTCTATTATCTCCTGTTTGCTAGAAAGTAAACAATTCATTACACAAACACAGTATTGTTTATGTTTGCATATCATTCTTTAGTGACTACAATAGTGCCTGGGGTAAAGGACATGCCCACGTTTTGTTGTAGAAATAAATGTTAGTTAAATAAATCAGTATGAAAGAATTTCATGCATATACTCAAACATTTTATAGAATATTTTTTTCTCCAGTGCAAAAGGAACACTTAGAATATAAAGAAGATTTAAAAGGCAAAGCTAACAAAGGAATATTATGATGCTTACTAAAATCTTGTGATATTTTCATTAGGATGAGAGAGAGAGAGAGAGCGAAATATAGTTCCAAAGTATCCAAGAAGCATGTAGCTTACAGGTATCTTTACAGATAACCACTAAAATTTGATCACAGGAAGTTGAAAGCAATGTTGCTACTTTTATTTGTTGTGTAAGTGATAAATGTTTTACTAAGTGAAGATCAAGTGCACAGGAAGTGCAGATGAGAAAAAGAGGAAAGACATCTTTGTCTTACAACTAATTCAGTTTGTTGAGATGAAAAAACATACAGCACATAAAATAACTGAGCCCCAAATATCTGATAATCGTAATGAATATTATGTGAAAAAATTAAACCATTAAATTCTAAACTGAGGTCAAGTAAGAAAATTATCAGCTCTGTCAAATGTATTTTGAACTCATCAAACCAACATACAGACAGTTCAGCAGTGTGTGAGACAAATGCAAAAGAGCAGGGAAGCCCCTGGATCCATTGAGTAACCATTTATAGAGCCTGACGTCTACCAGACAAAATGCAGTACGTGTGCTGAAGTAAACTCTAACAATGGGAATGCGGAATTAAAGAAAAGAAAGGCATACACATGATGAATTCGATATCAGCAAATGCAGATACAATCTCATGTGTGTAAATTGCTGTCACTGAATTTTTTTCTAAACTTGAAACTACTTTTAAAATTGTGTATTTTTAAAGGAAAGTCATGGATAATGTAAGTTCACTTGCTGTAAATATAATATTCAGTTGTGTCTTAGCGAAACCATTATTTTAAGCTAGAGTTGTTGAAAAACCCTATTTAATTGCTTGCTTTTATGAAGATTCATATAAACTCTTTTTCAACAATTACTACTCTTTAAATTGAATGAGGCTAATTTAGTGGAAACCCCTCATTGTAAGTTTTTCAAAACAAATTTACTCAATGTTGTAATTCAAGTTTCAATTTCATGTTTTTTAATGTGTGCTTATGAATAGTTTTTTGTTAAAATTTAAGTTGAATCTTATTTTAAGACAATAACAATGTCTAAGCTAATTTGGTTGAAGTTTTATTTATGAAAACTCGTGTATCCAAATTAGCTTTGATTAATCTGTTTTTGTAAACTTTAGATTATGTCATATTTGAAAATGTTGAAATTAATCTTTTAGATTTTACATTTTTTATGTTTTAGAAAAACTGAAATATTAATCCATTTTTGTAAGAGTTTATGTTCACAGGCTAGTTGTATTAGAGTGCATGTACCCTTGCCAAATTGATGGATTTTATTTCAAAGGTATATTTTAAAAATTGTCAGCCATGCAGATATAGTTAGACAAGAATAAGATAATTTGTGATTTTATGTAAAGTTTTTTTTTGTCTTTTTGAGATAAAGTTTCACTCCATAGTGCAGCTCACAGTGGTCCTGCCTCATTCCCCTGAGTGCTGGGATTGTGTGTATACGCCACCACACCTGGCTTTAAAGTGTCATTTTATTAAAACGTAATTCTTAGTATCATAACTGATATCTAGTCCCAGGAATGAGATAAATTGAGTCAGGATCCTTTGCGTGGTTTACTGCTTCCTTTGTTTGTTTATCTGTTTGTTTATTTACCCTTTTTCTTCTCACTGCTCTCTGGTTAATTTTTTTTTTCCTAGTAATGTCTGAGATTACCTGTGATGGTGTTGAGCACATTTTTAGGTTTGCTCATAGTCAACAGGTAAACCTTTCTTGATGTCTAGTTTCACATTTTTATCTCTCTGCTGAAAAATTTTCTTCAGCGTATCCCTGAGAGACTCTTAAATGAATGTGTCAAAAGTACCCCATTTTCCCCCAAAGCTCCTCTTATTAACATTTTCCTCCTCCATCACTACTGCCACCTCCATTCGCTGCACAGAAAGCGGCTGAGTAGAAAGGGCCCCTGGACGCCCGACCCTCCCCCTCTTCACTTTCCCAGCACATCCCATGGCCCACAGCCTCTTACTCACAAGCAGGTCTGTGTCTTTCTCCTCTTTTCTGTTCCTTTCTGAATTTATGTCTTTCTATAGCCAGAGCGATCTGTCTAAAGTGCGACTCTGAGTAGTACAAGAATTTTTCATGCCGTTCTCCAGATACGGAACTGACAAAAAAAACTGGACTTGGTGTCTGTCCCCAGCACCTGTTTCTTCCTCTTGAATTCTCTTTCCCAAAACATCATTCCCAATGGAAGAAAAGCTACACGTCTGTTTTGTTCCTTGTGCATCTTCAGCTCCTACCACAATGTGTCATCCAGTGGACACCAAGTCGGCATCTTCTCTGTCTCTGACCTCCATCCCTGTTCTGCGTGCTTCTCCCTCAGAGTATTTCAGCTCTCTCCTCTCCATTCCTCTCACACTATGCTGCTCAGCCCTTGCTACGTCTTGCCTGGGATGTGTGTGCAGGAACTTCTTACTAGCGGAGGTTGCATGTTTTGAGTGAGTGTATCTGTGCCACTTGTCTGTCAGCACATCAGAGGTGGTCTGGGATACAGTTCTGCAGTGTTTGCGTCAGAACTTCCTGTGATCCAGCCCATGCCTATTTGGTATCATATTTTACTGCCTTCATTTTGCATTCCACCTCATTAAACTTGGAGTCTTCTCCCTGTTCAACTGGAAAGTCAGGGAAAACAAAGACAATGCTAATATGCCCTCGGAGGTCCCAGGTCTCAGAGTTTAGGCCACAGTCACTGTCTCTGGAGTTCTTTTATCTCCTTCTTGTCTACCTAAGCCCTACTGATTATTGAAAATTGGATTAGGCAGCCTTCCTGACATTCCTGTCAAGAATCCCCAAGCAAGACTGTAAGCAACGATGTCCTAAAGCACAAAAGCTATCATGTTTACTTTGAATTCCTAGAAATTCTCGAAATGCTTGACTTGTGTTAAGCAGTACAATAAATGCCTATTAGATGGCAAATTGCCCTCTGATAGAGTACATTCTAAAATCTATAGTTGGCCTTTCAAGACTCTGCATGAACAAGCACTACCCTGCCCATTAATTCATTTCAGCTCAGCTCAATTAGTCTCATTGTGACCAAGACTTATGGGTTACACACCCCAGGCTTAACTCCCTTCTACGTTACATTCTGTTACTCACCTCCAATTCAACCATTTTTTGCATGAGCCGTTTTCTTTATTGTCTCTAAGTCCGTTCTTGAAATGTACTTACCTACATCTCTACATCTCAAACCAGTCACATCTGCTCAGGGCCAGACTAACTGTGTCTCACTGTATGAAGGCCAATTCGATTACCACTCAAAAGTCATCTCCTTAGTTCTATAACTCTGCCTTGATAGGGACTTTCTTGCATTCCTTGACACACTTTTGAGTTATATTAAATTTTGTGTAGTCTTTGTGTTTTTTCCTATGTTAGATTAGCAATGATCTCTATATCTTTTTATTACTACTTCAATGTCTTGTGCATTTATCGAGGTATGTATTAATTTATGTTCTGTGATTATAAGACTGTAGCACAGTCTTTGAATTTCACAAGGGTAGCACAACTGTCAGTGCCCACTGATCATGAAACCACTGTGCTAGAGGTCATCTGGTGAGAAACAGACAGGTTCAAATTCACTTGACTTATCTTCTAGGTACGACTTAGAGAATGTCACTACAGGCAATAAGTTTTCTTTTTTATTTGGAATAATAATTTATACAAAATAATCCTTTTTTATCATTTAGCATCTAAAAGTCAAAAATCCTTCATTTGAATTAAAAAAGTCTAAGCTTATCAAATTCTTGTATCCTGACTGGGATACAGCTCAGAGGTACAGAACCTGCCTAGCATGTGCAAGGTCATGAGCTAAATTCCTGGTACAAAAAATAAATGTAAAAAATTCTTTTATCCTAGTTTGTAAATCATTGCTATGGAAACAGCATTTCAGATATTCCACCTTTTCCTAAATGTCACATCTGCCAATATGCTATGCATAACAGCACCACACAATTAGGCACATATGCAAATGATATGAGCTTCTTTGCTGCTTATGAAAACCAAAGTGAGTATTTTATAATGTGAATAGACTGTTCTTTGTAGCAGTTCATATCTGGAAAATAATTGGGGAAAAGTAAGATGCTCTTGACTTAAGAATATTTAATGAAGGAAACTTACAATTTGAAAAACTGAATGTTTTTGTTTTACTAAAACCTTATTTTCAAATACTAACCATATTTCCATATAGTTTGATTATTTTGAAGTGTGTCATGAACTTAGACTTGCATTTTACGTTTACTCAAGTAAATAACTGCCCCTCCAAGTAATGTCAGGTCTATTAAAGCCTTTGCTCTTTCTGGAATTTCCACTTCAAGCTTTGTACTTTTCACACACACAATAAGATGACAGAACCCATCCTTTCACCCCATTCTGTCATATAATTATGTTCTTAATCCCTTTCATAGAGACATTGACATAGTGTTTATTTTCCTTTCAGGAAAAAGTATATCATCATCACTGGCTGAAACACAGAGAAGAGTCAAAGATTAGGTGGGAAGAATCCCGACTAGTCGAGGTCATGCTGAAATATGAGTTTTCACCATTCACAACATTCAGTAAGGATTCACAACTATGGGGCCTTTTCTTTAAAATCAGTTATGTGACCAGCAGCAAACTCGTTGTTTCTACGTGGGCAAGCACATCTTTAAATCTTTTACTTCCTCCCTGGTTTCTCCCCTGCAGCGAGTCCTGTGGAAGGTGAAGGCTGCTCTCTCCCTCAGCTAGTTCTTACGGAGGAGTCAGTAAGTTCATCACACTTTAGGATAGAGTGAAATGCATGTTACTTAGAATGCATATTACTTCAGATTTAATTATCCCTTCTATGAGGGGTTTTCTAAGCAAACAGAATTAGCTTAATTAGCAAACACACCTACTGGGGTAACAAGCATTATCTGAACCCTTTCTAAGGAGAAACACTGTGTTAAGAAGAAGATGTAGTATCGGGTTTGTAAAATTTTCAGCATTGTAGGGTATGTATAAACTGAAAACAACACATAAATCCGAACTTAAGGAGCCTCAGAAAGCATTGAAACAAGTGCAGAAATCACTGTCTTCTTTCTGACTGGAAAATCATGGGATAACAGCAGGTGGGGCAAAGAATGGTCTTGAGCATGAGAGGATATTGATGCCAACTACAGAGAAGACAAGCGGGAGGAATTGTGAGTAAGAGCACATTTTTCTGGACGTTCTAATTCTCATTGGTTCGTGAAGCATTCTGAGGGCTCTGTCCGCCTGCAAAGTGAAGTTAGAGCTCAAGAAAGATATGAAGAAAATATAGAAAATTAAGGATAGCAAACCGCATTGACCTGGAGTTCAATCTTTAGAGAACATCGGATTGAGAAAAAAGATGGCATCTGATGGAAAACAGCTACAGAAATAGAGAACAAGAAGCAAACACATAAGAGAAAACCTTGGACATGTAGCAAAGAGAAGGTGAAGAAAACAGTTACGATGAAAACCGTATGACTGGCATCTAAAAGAAGTTCTTAGAAGTATAGAATCTTAAAAAAAGGAAGGGCTTGTCGGCCCCATCAAATTTTGTGATGGTTCTATACCAGCTGCAGTGCATGGCAAGGTACAAGTAGGGTTATAGTTTAAGCAAAGAGGAACATTCATTTGGGAAGTTTCAGTGAAAGCAGAAATTTGTAAAGGACTAATAAATGTCAGAAACTGGAAGACCACAAGCTTCAAAAATCCACAGGTTTAAAGAAAAAACTCCTACATGTTAGTCTTATACAGTTATTTCAGAATTCTGATTCTTCTTTAAGACGCAGTGTGTAGATATGGTTTTCAAATGATCTAATCTAGCAGATTCTAGCTTAGTTACTTTTTTTCCTGTGGCACGGTTTTATATTATCCCCTATACTGGCATGCTCTTGAGAGGACTGCAACAGATATTAATCAGATAGTAAGGTCTGACCAAGGGCTACAGCAAGGAGGGAAGGCCTGTGATTCTGTCCAATATAAGAAATCACAGTGAGGATTAAACTGCCAAGAATATGATGGCGCCAGCTCTGTACTTTACTGAACACGAATCACTGCTTTATAGCTAAATATTTATTTAATGAATTCTTAGAAGCATTTATCCTATTGTTTGAGACTCGGTGTTGTTTGTGTTTGTTTTTTTTTTTTTACTTTAAGAATTTGAGTTTTTTTTTTTTTCAGTGAGAATCTATTTTCTCTGCATAAGGTTTTCTGTGCTCAGGAATTCATGCAGTGTGAGAACATGTATCACACGTAGAGAAGATAAGCGCAGAAAAAGTAGGGGAAGCGTCCTGTCCCTCCGCCCCCCACCCCACTCCACTTTCGCTCATACAGCGCTCCAGGTTTTAATTGAAATCAAGTCAAAATGTTCTCCCGGGCCGCGAGCGTGGGAGAGGACGACAGAGGCCCTTGGAGCCCTGGTGAGGGTTTTTAAGGCTCGGACGACGGCTTTGTGAGGGGAGCCCGTCCTCGCTGCCCCCCAGTGCAGTGTCTTCCTCTTTGAAGCAGCCATCAGGCCCGGGCCAGGTGTGAGAGGGCCCTCATTCCTGAGTCGGGTCAGCCCGCTTTGTGTTTGCGCCTCGGGGCGTGCATCAGACCTAGGGCCGGATCAAGTTCTTGGTTCAGCCTGTCTGTAAAGCACAGGCCGTTCATAGATGAACTGTCTCAGCCCTGAGAAAGAAATACGCGTCGGGCCATTACTTGTGGAATGCTGAGGTCTCCAGCCCCCCACACAGCATGCTTTGTATGACTCCTTGTCTTTGAATCATTGCCTGCACTTTACAGAAGAGGAAAGGGAATTCGCGATTAAAACGTTTTGTTTTGATTTATCTAGCCCATCAAAGAATGCATGGAAGACTTCTGAAAACGTACTTTTGCAGAAAGGACTTTGAAAAGTGTTATCCACAATCCGTGCCGTGAATCCAGACCGTGCAAAGCCTGGCGGCCTTCTGCGGGGTGGGAGAGGGTGGGGGAAGGGCGAGCTGTAAAACATGGAGCTGTAGCTTTTCTGTGTGGGGGAAAGGAAGGTTCCGTGAGGTGCTGAAAGACTAAACTGTTCGTCAATTAAAAATTTAGAAAAATAAAATGAGTTTTGAAAAAGCGCAGCAATATTTTGTTTGAGATATTTTTAAATTAGAAAAAAACACATAGATAAAATTGGAGGGATTGTTGTTTTGCTTTAAAAGGAACAAAATGAGACAGGTGGAAATTTTTGAATAGCTGATGTTAAGAAGTAAGGGAAATCAAAGGCTAAATATTACTGAGGTTTAGTAAATTCATTGAGTTCTAGAAAATTAGAATAGCTATAAATTTCTGGCTGTTTTGCCTAATGTCAGTGATATAAAAATTAGAGTTTGGGTAATTTCCACAGACTTTTTTTTAATTCTTTCTGATATACTTTACTGTTATCCATAACTGTGAAGATCTTGTTTTACTTTTACTGAGGGACAAACTCTCAAATGAAGCATGGTTAATTTTACATATCGCTGAACAATTATTTTCTAGTGGATGCTACACTGGGACTGTGAGCGCTTTTGCTTTGAGCTTTGAGGCAGTAATATTGTTGCCATTACCACGCCTTCACAGCTGAGCTGTGTTGCTACAAGATTCAGTTCTAAGTCACAGACCAGTCACATCAGTGTGTGAGGGAAACAGTATCTCGACAACGTTGTTTTGTTGGTGACATTGCTGACTAAAGCCAGGGTCCTTGTACTGAGCTACATCCTTTGCACTTGTTTTGTATTTTTATTTTGAAGAAGGGTCTTAATATGTTACTCAGTTGCCCAGGCTGGGCTCGAACTTGGGATCCTGGTGCCTCAATCCTCAAAATGCCAGCTTTCCAGGGTTGTGCCAGCACACTCACCTCAAATATGCCAGAGTTTAACAAGGAGTCACCTAGAACTCTAACCTCTGCTACTCTCCCATTTCCTCATCAGCTCTTCATCACAATTATCCAAACCCCTTGGAGCTCAGAACCTTTGAGCTGAAACATATTTCGATTCCAGCCACTAGTGACTTAGCCACGAGTGTTAGTGTAGGCAATACATTGAAGATTAGCTGTAAATTTTAAAATTCTAAATAAACTCCTGACCCCACACAGCACAGGTTTCTTGGCAGCAAAGTAGTAGAGGGTCTATAAAAGAAAATAAATAAAAGCAGAAATAGGGAGTCTGACTCTTGCATTTAAAATTTTTTGATTTCTTGGTAACACAGTAAAACTATCAGAGGCAGCAAATATTTGTCACAACGAAAAAGGAAAGATGTTTTTCTCACTTCTAAGCTTTCCTCCGTAAGACACATTTTCTGACATTTAGATATTAAATACTTTTATTGGTGGCATCTTTCAATTAATTTTATTCACCATATTTCTTCTCACTCTTAATCATTATTCATGTAGTTTAACATTCTTGATAAAGTTTCTAGTGCTTGTTTAAATAAACATGTCACAGTTTGGTTAAAAATTTCTAAAACGAAATTTGAGTGTGCGATATTATCATTTGAATGGACAAAGTAAAAGACTTGTAGATTTATAAAACATTTACTGAATAAATATTTTGTTCACCGCTCTTTGTTTAATGCCCCAGGTGCAAATAGAAAAAGTCACTCAAGAAGCTTAGGATATGTATAGTTGGAGCATTGTATCTGAAAAATAAGACATAATAAACTAATTGCTCTATGTAAAGGTTTTAAAATGGTTGAGAGGATTAGAAAAGAGAAATCAGAAGGAGGTGAAATTTGAGCGGGTGGTCTTTAGGGATAAGTAGAGTACTGACATGACATCCTAAAGGGAGAAAGGGGCGCAGAGATTCCTGAGAATGGATGAAGCATGAGTAATACCCTAAAAGAGCAAAATGAGGGGTCCACTTTGCAGCTGAGCATAACGGGATTATCAGATGCTCCCCGGGGCGCTGTGGGCTATGAGCTGGGATGAGAGGTCAAATCCACCTGGCAGAGGAGTCTGGTAACCAGTGTGCGTATTCAAAGAGTTAATTGAGTGAACCTGAAGAATGAGCCTGTCGCTTTAGAACACTAATGACTGGGCACTGGGGTTTTCATTGGGTTAGATCAGAAAAGCCCTCAGGCAACACCGGAATTTGTGAAAATTTACAATGAGCGCTATAGTTTACGTGGACTGGAGAAGATTGCGGTGTCAGCCTCCCCAGACTTTTTAATTGTGTAAACTCAGCTCCCCTGGAAAAATCTCACAAAATAGATCCAGATCCCTCTCTGTGCCTGGGTGAATGAGCACAGAGGGGTCATGGCGCAGAGAGGTTAGAAGGAAGAGTGAGCTTTGAGAGAGTGTCTTAGTCACCTTCTTCTTTGCTGACACACTGTACCCAACACCCACTATTTCAGGGAGGAGAGGTTTATTTTGGCTCACAGTTTTTAAGGTTTTGGCCCATAGCTGGCTGACTCCCAGGCAGAAGTAGGAAAGCTGCTCACATCTTAGCATCTAGGAACCCTGAGACCCACCTCCTACCAGGGTCCAGTTCCTGTGGACGCGTCAACTACTGTGGACCTAAAACCCACTGGCTTCTAAAAGCTCCACCTCTAACTGATGAGACTGGGGGAGACACTCCAGGTCTAAATCATAACAAGAAAGAAACGCATCGTTTCCTGGGGTCTTGGGAAGTTCAGGGTAGCAATGATAGCATCGGGAGAAAATCTCTAGCACTCTGTTGACATAGGCCTTGGCCTTGGGGAGCAGATATTTGGATTGGATGAAAATCATGTCCATAGATAAGATTTCTAAAGACATGAGAGTAGATGAGAAAAGTGAGAAAGTACAGGGGAAAAGACAGGGACGTTAGGAGAGTAAACACTGAAAATTATGTCTCATTGGAGGTGTGTGATATAACTGACAAAAACGAAGAGGAAAACATCAAATACATCATTGTAGAGGCCAGAAAAAATGAAGTGTGGAGAGAGCAAGGAAGAACTGGAAAAGGCACGCTGACCTTGAAGATAGGATACCATGGGAATATTAGTGTATTACTTTTCTGTCATTTCTGAGACAAAATACCTGAAACCCAAACTTAAGGAAAGACAGGTTTATCTTAGCTCACAGTTTGTGGAGGTTTCAATCCATACTTGGCTGGCTCCAAGGCAGAGTGGCACATGGCAGGGGGCAACATTTCATGGCAACTGGAAAACAGAAAAAGCAAAAAGAGCAAAAGGAGAAGAGAGAGAGAAAGCTAATCTCTTTCCTTCCCTGATATTGCATGCAGGTTATCCACCCCAGGGCTGGTGCAGCACTCACACCCATAATCCCAGCACTGGACCATGAATCCAGCACAAATTCTAGAAGCTCATCCCATGACTGCATGAGGCTTTGGGGGCACATCCAGACCCAAACCTTAACGGTTAGTAAGAGTTTCAAAGACTGGAGAGCAGGAGGAGATAGGTCATGGTAAGGTAACAAAATGCATGAGTGAGGTCGCTCTACAGAATCAGTCCTAGAGAGCTGTCCAGCAGTTTGGTAACAGAGAAGAGCCTGAGTGATAGCTAAAAGGGCAACCACCTTGAAAGACTATCAGTTCACTTCCTGGAGGGGAACAACAGTGCATGGGGGAAGGCACCGCACAAGAAAGCCACAGAGGAAAAGTCTAACTGAGTAGCACATACAGGCCATGTGTGGATCAGAGTGTCAGTTCTATAGTGAGAAAATGACCGTGAACGGTGTGAGTGTGTGTGCATGTAAATAGTACTTTCCTTTTAGCTGATAGTCCTGCTTAGAACCTAAAGACACTGTGAATCTTCAAGAAGAAGTATATCAATATTCCTGCCCATATTCACGCATGGTTTCACTGGCTTACAGATATCTTCATTGACATCTATGAAAAGAATATCCTTGATAAAATAGCCTGTGTTAGTAAAATCTCAGTAGAGCGAAGCATAAGGACTTGGTGAGATTGCTGGGACCTAGACAGGGCTGGGGACTTGTGGAAAGGGTGCTTTCTTTGCTTTTATTGTTGCTAGGAAAGGAATTTAGGGTCCCCTATGCTTCCTTTGGGTTGCATCCCCAGCCTTTGGGAAAGTAGCAGAAACTCAGGGCTATATCGAAGATGTGTGTTTATTCTTGGCTTTGATCATTATCACTTTTGTGCTTCATTTATGTTACAAATTTATGATTATGTCATGACAGAAAAATAGTGCATTTACTTTTTCAGTCAATCTAATTCATAAAATGTATATCCATATTTACTGGTAAACTGAGTTTTAAGTAATTTGGGCTTAAACTGCAAAACTATTTTTTCGCTTCAATTTACTTTACATATATGTTCTTTGTGTACTGAATGATTAGGATGGACAAAGTCACATATTAGCAATGTTAAGGCAATTATTCATTTAATATATTATGATTATTCACCTAAACATGTGGTCAGTGTATATCTATACTGATGTGCTATGTAACCTTGTACACACGTAGCCATACAATATACTGTCTATCAGTTCACATTACATAAACTGCATCTAAATTAATTTGTCTTTTGGAACAGTTACTAGTGGGATAAGAAATACCATTACAATTGATGAGGTACTTGTAAGGAAGTGCTATCAGATATGTTAGAGTAGGGAGTGTTTTACTGACAGAATCTTAAAACATGAGTATCTGAAATTGCAACGCACACCCATACCCTCACCCCCAATCTTAAAATTTAATGAGAAGACATGTTAGGTCCAACAAGAGGATATTCTTTCTTATTCCTTGAGTGCTTTGACTTGCACTTTCCAAAGATAACATTTAAAAATCAACTGAAAATCAGCTCCCTTATTTGAAAACTGTTATTTTTAAAGACACGCAGTTCTATTCACTCACAGATAGTGGCAAAAAGCAAAAGATACTGAGATGTAGAAATGAGAAGACCTCAAGTCTCTGAAAGACTCCTTGGGGAAGAGCTGTCTCAGACACCCTGGGTAACGCTCCTCACCTTCGAGTTTTGCACTAATGAGAAATAAGCATTCAGTGTGTGATGCCTCCATCACTTCTAGCAGCCAGTATCAGCACCCTGACTAGTACAAACCAAAAACCTTCGTGTTCAGCAGATCAATTTTTCTAAACAATACTCCTAAAATAATCATGGAGAAAACAGAGCACACTTTATTTTTTCTCTCTAAGGCTTCCTGGAATATCATGTTGCTGTAAATTTTCAAGAAGGAAATGCATTCACACTCCTAATCCTATTTGCTCATGGATTGTTCAATTTACATTTATCTTCATTAATATATGTAAGAACAGAATTCTCCAGAAAATCATTAGTATTATTAATATAGTGATAAAATTCTAAATACTTTAGTAAGCAAATTTATCAAAAGGTTGACTGTTTTCTATAAAATATATTTTATTATCCTACATGTACTTTTTGTCATTATCTCATTCTATGTAAATGTCCTTTTATTCATGAACTATTCATTTCTTTACATTTTCATAGTTTTACTAAGAATAATGTAATAGCATAACTGCTCCTGGTATAAATAAATGACAACTTCCCTAGGACTACATGTCTTGAATAGATATCTAAACTCTTGTACCCTCTAATATTCTTGTTCTTAACTTTACATGATGGGTGTCTTACTCCACATTTCTGTTATTTTATGAAAAAATGTCTTACTATTTATTGCTTATATCCACAGTGCTGCATATGTATCAAAATAGAAATTCTAGTATTATATTATTCCTCTTGCTAATTTTATGTGATGGTTGTCTTAATTCACATTGCCGTTTTTGGTCCATGTTACTTGGTTAGATATGAACCTTCCTGAAGCCAGGATAAGTTCTCAATCAATCAGTTTTTGTATCCTTCATAGCACACGATCTGGTACAGATTTTTTTTAACTTCTTGGGTGTTGGAGCATACAATTCAAGGGATTCACATATTCCATGGGAAAATTTATGTCTGTATTTCCCTAACTTTTAAATGAACTTCATCACTTACTTCACTCATAAATACAAGCTAAACTCTTGCAGCAGTATTAATGAGACCCATGACTTTTGTCCCCCATAGGAGTCACAGATGCCTTCATATCACTTTACAGGTGTTGGAGATGTCTGAAAATATTTCTTATACTTACCACTGTTTTAAACTTTGGAACTTTTTAGAGCTTCCCTGGTAGCTGATCATTTATCATCTTAATAAAGAAGTATGCATATTAGGACATCCTAACTCAAAAAACTGATAGGTATATCTTAGTGTATTTGAACTCTTTTGTAACCCTCTGCTTTTTAATGTGTTCTCCTAAGAAGATCAGGGGATTTGCAAGAGGTTTGTGGTACACAGACACTCACTAAAGTTAGGAACACCATTCTACGTTGGTTCTTAATCCTCCCCTTTGCTCTTTTCTCTTTCTGGTGAGCCCTGCTTGGACCTCTGAATATATTCCAGAGCATCACATCTTCAGAGGCGACCCATTAATCCAAACTGACGCGCAGCCATCTTGTCCTCGGCCTGGTGCCTGGTGGTCACCTTGTGCCCAAGCCCAGGTCTCTCAGGCATCACAGTTCTCAGTGTGTGAGCAGCAGTGTGTAATTCACATAGCCACGTCGTGACTCTCAGACACAAGAAGAAATAAAGGAAAACACAAAGGATCTAGAAAGATGCATGGTTCGGCTTCCTTAGTAACAGCCAATTAAAAGAGAAGTCTACCTCTCATTTTAATCTAATTCCCTTACATTTTTTAATTCCACTTAGTCTGATTATTGCAGGTGGATACTGTCATGTCCTTAAATGCCTTAATAAATCAAGGCACACGTGTGCTTCTAATTGCACTGATTCTATTTTAAAGAACAGGTTTCAATCTCCTTCACTAGAGACGTTTGTCCTTTCCACATGAGCCCACTGTACTTTCCACATTTTGGGGTTGAGGTGATACTAGGGAATGAAGCTAGGACCTTCACACTACACTACATGCCAGAAGCTCTGTGAGCCTCAGTTGGAGTCCAGAGAGCTGATGGTAGTGGTGCAGGGTAGATGAGTCCGAAGTCAGGTTAAGACTGATATCCTCGGTCAGAGACAATCAGCCAGAGAGAGAAAATTCTCCCTTCCAGAGCTTTTGGTCCCAGTCAGTTCTTCAGCAGATTGGATGAGGACCACTCAGAGTGAGGTGTGCAATCTTCCTTCCATAGTCTATTAGTTCAATTGCTAATCCCACTCAGACACCATGGGGGCATCCCAAGTAGTATTTAACCAAATACCTGTGCAGCTTGTGGCTTATTAAGTTACGTGTAAAAGGAACCATAAAAACACTGATGACCTTTTTCTATAGTTTAAGACAAATTTTCTGTTAGCAAATATGTCTACATTCCTATGCCTTCAGGTTTTTCAAAGAATTTCCACTATCCCTTCTCTTCACTTACTGTCTTCCTATTCTGAATCTTTAATTTTTTTTCCAGTTTCAAGAGCTTTCCCTTAAGTCGGACCAAGGGGTTAAAACTTCCTAATAACATAGAAAAGAAAGGCATCTTTCTCACTGTCCGTTAAGAACAATTCACTCTGTATACCTTCTTTCTTCAAGGTTGCGAATAAATTATGATATTTGATCTCATCCAGGTTATCATTTACCAACTATCTGTCCATCATTCATTTGCTAGCATTCGTCTTTCAAAATATGTTACCTTTCATTTTCCTCTCACTGCCTCAAACTGCTTAAGTCATCCGAATGTCTTTGTACCTGGATCATGTCAACAAATCATTCTAATGAAGCACATCCTAAATCTTTGTTAGTTTATCTAATCCACTCACAAAATTTTAAACTCTAGCAAGTCAATCCTTTATCATCTTTTTTTAAATTTTAAAGATAATAAAACAAAGCAAAACAGAACAGAACAAAGCAGGACAGAACAGAACAATGCAAGCAACACAGGACTGCAAAGCAAGACTCGGGAAATCAACAGTGGCCACCTCAATGTCTCTTGTTTTTTGTGAAATAGTTGTCCATACCTTCACATGCAATAAATTCAAAAGAAACAAAATAGTATAAACTCAATCAAAACAAAAGAGTGAGAGATTTACAGGCCTTTAAAACAAGACAGTAAGAAATCAACAATGGCTACCATAATGTCTGTTTTCTTCAAAATAGCTGTCCATACCTTCACACATATTGAAACCAAATAATAGAAAACAGACTAAAATCAATCCACAAAAGAATGAAAGCATTATAGGACTTCAAAACAAGATAACAGGAAATGAACAATGTCTCATTTTCTTCAAAACAGTCATCCATACTACCTTTATCATGTTTTTCTACATTATTGGATCTCCCTCCTTCATTTCTGACACCTTTACACTTTTTCTTTGATGTCTGTTACTCTGGACCTTTCTATCTTTTTTTTTTTTTTTGATTTATTAACACCAGAAGGTGGAATTCTCTGGCCTAGCTGATATAATGTGGGTCATCCATCATCGCCTTTCTTGCCAACATCTTTCATGCTTTCACACTGTAGTTTTCTAGCTCTCTTTCTCTGGAAACTCCTAAATTTGAGTCATTCTAATCTCTTGCCATCTTTGTCTCTGTTTATGAAGTGTTAGGCAATGCTTAAGAAAAACCATATTTCTAATGTGGAATGATATTGCTGCAAACATGTAATCTTAATGGGCTGATGGACAGGGTCCAACCCATTAGCTAAGCACGAGAACAAATGCATGGTGTGGTTTCTGCTTACCTTCATTTCTAGGCAGATGGTTTAGTAAAGTCTTCTTTGTATTCCTGTCAAGAACTGCAAAGGTTTTGAGACTTTCTGCTGATTTCAAGGTAACAAGTTACCTTGCCATAGTTTCATGGATATTTTCTGAAAGTGTGAGGCTCTGGGAGTCCTGGGTACGGAAGAGAACATCAAGCTGTGGCCTTTGCCTTCAGCTCTTGGGAGGGAATCTCTGCAGGCTTGGAATGGATGACGGGGTAAAGCATCTGTGTTTACTTGGTGGCACTGGATCGTGACAGACAGACTGACACTGTGATTCACAGTGGGGGCATTGCATTGTGCTGTTTTAGCTGGACATCTAGGGGGACCTGAGGACCGAGGTCACCATGTAAGAACTCATCCATATCTACACAGCGGAGTCTCCAGAAAGGCTGTGGACATCACGGCCCAGGAGCGTTCCTGAGGTCAACACACAGAATGGTAGACACTCTCTGTGACTTGACAGGAGAGAGCATTGGAGACCCCATGGCAGAGTTTAACAGCTTTAAAGGGAGTTCTGTGAATCCCGTGGAAGTGGCATGGGGAACTCCTAACCTTTGAGCAAATGGCAGAAGGGAGTGCACTTACATGGGGTGAAGGACCATTCGAGTGCAAGGCATGGTAAGCAGTGTTGAGTTTCAAGGATGCGTCTGTTTCTCTTGCCTACCCCTCGCCAAGCCCCACAGGGACATTTTGAAGAAGGCCCGTGAACACTGCATGGAGAAAGCTTGCAGCAGACCTGAGCTACTGCAAACTCAGGCCATGTGAGTCTTTTCTAATGCAGAAGAAGCACATGTACCAGGGAACAGACGTGTCCTCACAAAACTACTGTTTGCTGGGGGTGAGTCACTGTCTCTGTTTCCAATGTTAATAGTCACAGAAGGATCCTTGCAAAGGTAATTCTGAATAAAAGGGCAGGTAACGCCTTCTACCTAATGTGCGGAAGCACAAAAAACTCAGGGAGAACTGTCTTCTGGCAACTTCTGATCTAGTCACTAAGCTACCTGCATTTGTCCTAAAATAACTTCCAGATGACTCCTTTGTGTTATCTTCCTATTCTCCTTTCTCTCTTAAATACACTGATCATTGTGAAGAATATTATTCATCTTGCAAGGCTATGTTCAGGCATATCATGCTCATGTTCTTGGATTTCCCTGCACAACCTACCTGTCACCGACCAGCTGGACTTCAGTGCCTCCCTCAGCCTGATGGCACAGTGATGATATCATTCAATTGCATTTGCTTGCTTAATTTTTTTTCTCAACTAAAGTAAACAGTGATTATTGGCACCTTCTCCTTCTATATTTCAGGCAGGGTTGTGCCTGTTGCAGTAGCAGCTGGAAAATTGGTTCAAATGAAAAACTCTTCCACCTTTTGTTGACCAAGGAGAATCTGTTAAATTCAGAATGTTTCATAGTTTGGACAGAGATTAATGGAATTGATTTTATAACCATAGGCTGTTAACAAGCAAAATAGAATTAGTAAGTCAAAGCCCCACTTCGCATCTGTTAAGATCCTCTTATAGAAACCAAAGAACAAAACGCATCCTCTTTATTCCTGGGACCACTCATTTCCTGGAGTCTGGCCATTCGTATCATTTCTAACCTCTGAGTTTAAACCCTCAGTGTCCTTCGCTGGTTTTACTTAACTGCCTTCAGCCTGTCATTCTGTCTTTCCCCTCTAGAGTCTCATTACAGCAGCCAGAACGATCATGCCAACATATAAGTCAGAGCATGCCCTTCCTCGGCTCAAACCGCACAGTGATTTCCTCTTTGGCAGCGTCTGTAACGTGATCTCCTGGGGGCTTTGCCGAGCTGTAACCTCTGCCTGAAATGCTGTCATTGATCAAGTGTCCCCGCTGAACCACTGAGCACCCACTGAATGAGAACTGGCCTCATCATGCCCTTCGGAGTTTCAAACTGTGCCTTTACCACCAGCATTCTTGATTTCATTGTCTTTCAATTTTTGGTTTTACTTTTTTTTCCAGTAAGAGTTAAAATTTAATCTATAATTCACCTATTATCCTTGTTTATTGCTCATTGTAGTTTTCCTGCAGAATGTAAGCTCCAGGGGCCCTGAGATCTTTGCTTTGCCCTCTGATGATTAATCACAGTGTGTAGGACAGTGCTGGGGAGGCAGGAGGTTTCCAGTGTTTCTCTTGAAATGAATCAGTGAGCAATTCAGGCAAGTTCACACAACTGCCCCGTCTGCTTCTTTACGCTGCCTCCAGCTGGCAGAGGGGGTGGTGACAGAGGAAAGACTGCTGGGCTCTGGGACACTAGAACGGGTCAATGTAGGATGTGTTCTGGACAGTTTGACCCTGATTTTGTTCTCTCCTAGGAGCCCTGGAGGGCAGTGTAGGTGGACCTGGCATTACCTGAGCCCCTGTGAACTGGTCTGTGCTCTGTCTGGTGTCTCTTCTGGAGGAGCATCGGTGCAGAGAAAGAAATATGGCTTAACCATGTTAAACATGCTTTTATTTCAATGTTCTAATATTGTCAGGGTTCCTATCTGTTATGCACAGGCATCTATAATTTTGTTTCTTTTCCTGTAAGGCAGATCATCTGATTCTCACATTTGTTCAAATTCATCACTTCCTTATATTTGAAGATCACATGCAGGGAGGTAGGCTGGCTCTTATGTTTGATTGTTTCAGGAGACCCAGTTGCAGAGTGAGGTTCAGGTTAGCAACAGCAGCACAAGAGGTGCGGCGTGGTTCTGACTTATTAGATGTTCTTGTCTTTGGCCTTCGCCAACCAGAAAGCATCATTCCGACATCCTGACTTTGAGAGAATGCTATTTTCCACTGAAAACACTGGAAACATGCAGGTGTTAAACGCAAGGCTGCTGAAGGTGGGACCTTGGGAATGTAATTTAACTTCAATAAGTAACATCATTAGTAAGTAACTGACTCACTATACCCACGATGTTTCATCATGTTTCTTAATAGTGAGATTCGTAAATACTTCGTGTTAATTGATCCAATGCACCTTTTCCAGGTTTATTTCTCACTGTTCAAATAAGGAATGAAACTAACCTTTAACTAGGATGGCTATTTTCTAAAGACAAATTTGTTATGTGTTCCTCTTTTATAAAACACATCTGTAGTGTGTCTTAGATTTTTAAGTTTCATTAATGGATATTTTATTTATTTTTCCACATTATATCAAGGATTTGTAACTAAGTGGATTGTTGATTGTGTGTGTGTGTGTGTGTGGTTGATATTTCTACGTGTCCTGTTCCTAAATGACAAGTTATCATGGTTAATTATACTGTATTAACCTAGTGAGTTAAGATCCAGTAGGGATATTGCAAAAGACAATTTTGCAGGCAATGCCTGAAATGAGACCAGACAGAGATAATAGCAGCTTTAGGAACAAGGCTGTGTCTGAACATGTCCTGGTATTTAGAGCCAATGTGTACTTGCTGATTTGAAAGTCAAGTTCCGAATATGCTTCCTGGCAAGGTCTTCTGGTGCCAGAACAGATCATAGTTTTTCTTCTGAAAGATCATTCATGGAGATCAGTATCCTGCAAGTCAGTTTCGAGCTAATCTTTACATGCTGACTTCCGTTGCTGCACGCCAGAGAAAAACAAACACTGAATTTCACACTTTTATGATACTGAGCTCCTTTGAGATTCCTCTTTTGTCTAATCCTTTCATACCTTTCTTTCTTATCTTTTGGTCTTTCACTCTTTCACTGGCCTCCCTTCCTTCTTTCCTTCCTTGCTCCCTTTCTCCTCTACTTCTTTCCTTTCCCTCTCCTCTCACCTCCCTCCTTCTCTCCCTGCCTTTTATTTCTGTGTTTAAAATGATCAGGAATTCCTCTTCTAGAGTCATTTCTCTTCTCACTTCTCAGGGACAAAATCATATTTTCATACAGGTAAAGATCCCAGCCCCTCCAACAAAGCAGAGTGCATAATATTGCCAATTAATACTTGAAGTTCTATCTACACTGCCCCAAAATAATAAAGGTGTAAGGTAAATGCAAACTATCCTATGGCTTTATTAGCAGTCCTTTCATCAGCTGCTTAGGTCTCACCGATTTAGATGCAGGAGTTAAGCAGGACAACATGATTTGGAGGATAATCTCTAAATATGTCCCTTTATAGTGCATTACCAATGAGACCACGAGGGCTGTTTTCACGGTCATTGTTATCTTCTTAGAGTAGCCCAAACACTCACAATGCTTTGGGTTTTGTGCCAGTTATTTAAAAATAGTAACATTTTTCAAACTGCCATGTGACTAGTAACAGTAAAAACTGCACATTAAGAATAATACAAATATTGTGATTTTGAAAGTGATTTCCACAATAACATAACCAGCACAAAAATTTGTCCCAGATGAACAAATTAGGTAATGGTAGAAGTGCAATAGTCTACTGAATTATTTGAGCCAGAGTCAGGAGACATCGTCTCAGGATTTTAAATTCATCTTCAGTTCAAATCAGTCATCACTTCCAAAGCCTTCCTCATCCTATTTTATTACCTACAGAAAAACGCCAAATGTACAGGAGCTCATTTTCATGAAAGGCAGCTCATTCCAAAGCTGGTGAACCCTATACTTTTAGAATTATTTATAATGTTCAGCTAAAAATGATTTCCAAATGATTCACATATTTAAGTTGAGTTTTGGAGGTCAGAATTCATTGACCTTCCAGGTAAAGGCCTCTTCATTCCCCCTGCTGACATATCCTCCTGGTTGTCAGCATCTTTGCCTTTGACTTGACTTTGCAACCCAGTAGACCTGAAACTCTCAACTATAATTTCATCCTCTGAAAAACAAGAAAGTTGGAGCAGATCAATATTTATCAGTCAAAACAATATTGCAAAGTAATGATCAATGGTAATAAGGAAGAAAAAGGCAGGAACTAGGGTAGAAGGAAGTGAAGTTGCTAAGCCACTCAGCATTCTTTCTAAATGTTCCACATATAAATTTAAATTTCTTAAATTTGGTCAGGCACGTGCTGTAGTTGTATAATCATTAAAAATAAAATTTTGTATATGCTTTAAAATTTGCATCACTTAATTTTAATCCCTATCTAATACTTTCTGCCCATTTCCTGAATCTAAGCAGGCACACACTGCACGTGCGGTAAGAGTGAGCTGTGCTTTGTGCATGCCTCTGGTGCTTCAGAAGGACCTCATTCAGAAGGCAGAAACGAACATAGATTTTATTCACACCGCTAGCACTGACAGAATTCTTATTCTGTGGAATCCTTTGTGTGCTTAAGGCCCAAGGGTGGCTTCAAGGAAGAACTTTTGCAGCTGTTGGACACTGCCAAGCACATCTCTGTTCATTAATGGGCACAGGATATTGAACTTTGAATACCTGGGCTGTATGTGCAGTATCTACACCTGATAAATAAGAATAAATCTTCCTAATTGGTGAGTAAACTACTGGGCTACGCTTTCTTAAATATGCCAGAGAATTATTTATGTGAGTGATAGATGAATTAATGAAGACTAAGAATTTTGAATATGTGAATCAAAGTTCATTTTGATGCAGTTCACAGGTAGTTGCATTCAATCTCCTTGGAAGTTTTTCTCTTCCACAAAGAGAAAAATTCACAAACTGCATCCCAAAATATACTTGGGTACACTGTTGTTTTCTTTCCTTGCAGTGTAAACTGTGATTAGTTTAATTTATTTTTCATGATCAAACTACATTTTTGTGAATTCTTTATTTAAATATAGACGGCTGTATATTTGTACTAGTAGAAGTTTGGACTTTCAGATTTTGCATTTGTCACTGTAAGGAAACAATGGGCACAGACCACTGATGGAAAAAAGCAGTGTGTCTAGCTCACAGATCTGGAGTTTCCACCTGAAAACAGCATTGCCTGGGCCCTGCTGAGGCTGACCCTTGCAGCTATCTTGGTTTCTGGTAGCAAACAGCCAGGGGGCAATGGCAGGAAGTGTGTGCGAGCATCGGGTTTGTTTTAACCCAAAAGTCAGAGGGGGCAGCCTTGTGCAAGGCTTGATTCTTCCCTAATAACCACATTGATAGAACCACCGAGAGGTCACAGGGATCCACCTTTGGGAGCACCTCCCAATCGCTTACAAATCTCTCACCAGCTTCAGGAGCACCCCCCAATCACCTACAGATCTCTCATCACCTTCAAGAGCACCCCCCCATCACTTGCAGACCTCTCACCACCTTCAAGAGCACCCCCAGTCACCTACGAATCTCTCACCATAGTACAGCCTGCACATCCTCCTGGAACTTTGGGGAGAAACAAATGAAACATATCCAAAACCATAGCAGTCAGCACACATAAATACACAAATGTGTGGTGCATCCTTCAAATGTTTTTGAATGATAACACTAATGGCTTTTGACATTTTAAAACTGAAAATAGACATGAAAGAAAGCAGTTTATGTGCATTGGAGAGAGAATGCTAATTTCTCTTTATGAGACTGTTTAACTCTAGAACTTCTCCGGGGTTCACAGTTTTGATACAGCATGAAGGAAGAGTTCACAATTTGTTATTGTCTAACATTGGAACAGACATCTCAAGCAGACAGTTCCGTTGATTTCACAACTGGGGAGTTGTTTGGAACTGCTAAGATAAGGCACCATTTGCCCTTCTTGCTTCTGACCTGCTGGCTTCTCAGCACCTCCTGAAGGTTTAGGGACCCACAAGATGGACTGAGAGCTGTGTCATCTTTAAAGAAACCTTGCAAGTCTAGCTGTAGCAAGTTCCTAACTCTTAGAGGTATTTGTTAAGAAAATAAATGCCTGGATGTTAGCTGTTTCCTTTCATCATTTTATCAGATTCTATTATATAGTATTAACATAAAATGAGTAACATATCATAGGAATTTTCACCTGTACAATATAGTGTACATTGCGAAAACCAAAAGCACTTAATCAAAAGAAGTAGCACCTTTATTTTCTGCATATACTTAGAAGTTGAATACTTGTTTTAACTTGAAAATACTTCATAGTTTGCTCCAGTGAATTAGAAATGAACGTATTAATATTCATGCGGATTAAATTGTTCAGGGATGTAGTTACCTTGGACATGCACCATGAACATTGAAAGAAAATGATTCATAGGATGTGATTTTTAATCAATTTTAATTTTTCTCCCAGCTTCGCCCTGTCAGTTTCTCCCTTCTCTGTAGTAAATGGTCAGCTGTCCATTTAATTTGTCTGTAGTATATGAGCTTTTAGAAGACCTCCTATCACTTTAGTATTCAAAAGACATTCACCTAGCTCGTTATGACATACATTTCTAATTTCATTTGCGATTCTCTCCTTCTTTTCCTCCGTTCCAGCTCAATCTGTCATAGGATATTTTTTGCAGTGGGAAAGGTAGAGACAGCCGGTTTCCTCTTGTGTTATCCCGCCAACTTCCTTCTCCGACTTCTCTGCACTGGCTTTAGCTGCTCCACGTTTGGGTTCATGGAGAGAAAAGACAGTGTCCGACCTGAGGGTGGTTTTCCTGGGGTATCACGTGTTAAAAGCAAACTTTCTCCCAGAAGAGTGGAGGTTTCCCCATTACTGAAGATCTGTTCTGGACACAAGGAGAACCCTCTTCTTGAGCCGGGTCCCTCGCTTCCCATGGTGAGCTGGGGACCTCGGCTGTTATCTCCCTGACACTGGAGGAACGTGGGGCTCTCTGTGCTGTCACAATTAACTTCCTCCACTTAGGCCATCTTCTACTGCTGTCACAGAACAGCTTTTTATACTTTGGATCACTGAGAGTTTAGTAAACCACCTCTCTGTGTGACTTCCCAGATCCCAGGAGACACATCCTCTGACATGCTGGGAAAATCATCAAGGACCCCTACGGCCTTCTCACTCTCAACAGGCGTCTGACCCAACCATTCTCTCCAAAGCGTCTGCCCCTGTCCTAACTGAACCCTCCGTCCTCGTTTCCATAGCCTGAAGCTGCACATCAGGCAAAATTAACGAAACATTTCGATGCCTTTACTTCACCTCTGATACACAGTCCAGCACCTCTTTAGTGCTGCATTGTCATATGTATTTTTTGGTTCTGAGTTCTCAGTTGAAAAAGAAGCAAAAAAGGCCCACTTTAACTTTGCAAGGCAAAGCTAAGAATCTGAAATTTATGCAAGATAGATAGCTAGATAGCTAGCCAGGTAGTCAGATAGATAGATAGATAGATAGATAGATAGATAGATAGATATAGACAGACAGATAGATACATAGATCTTATCAAGAGGTAGTCTAACATTTATAGGGTTAGTGGTATGTTATTATTGTACTGCAGTATGATATTAAAATAGCCAGGCGTGGTGGCACACACCTTTAATCCTAGCACTCAGGAGGCTGAGGCTGAGGCAGGAGGATCATTGTGAGTTCAAGACCAGCTTGGGCTACAAAGTGAGTTCAAGGCCAGTCTGAACTGCATAGTGAGACTCTGTCTCAAAAACAAAGGCTGGAGATTTAGCTCAGTGGTGTAAGTGCCTGCCTGGCAGGCACGAGGTTGTGAGTTTGATCCCTAGTACCCCTCCAAAAAAGATATTAAAATATACTTGCACTATAACATCCTAATATATTATTAATATTCTTTTTCATTTATTTATTTATTTATTTATTTTTGGTACCAGTAATCAAACTCATGACCTTGTGCTTGCCAGGCAGGTCCTTATGCTGCTGAGCTAAATCTCCAGCCCAATATATTATTAATATTGCTGAAAATAAGTACAAAATTTTCTGCATTTCCATGTAGCTGTTTTATGTTGGAGCAGCTTTAATTCTAACTCTTCACACAACAATGAGTGAGTGAAGGACTTGTGGGTGTCTCCGAGGTGACAGGCACTTTGGTAGGTACTGGTAGGGCAGAGGGGAAGTTACCCGGACAATTCCTCTCCCAGAGGGTGCACAAAATGGTGAGGGCTGTTAGTCAGATAGTCACAAACTAATTTCAGAAAGTTTTTGGAGAAGTCTATCCACTGCACTAATTATAAAAGTAATTTTTATATGAAGCTGAAGAATGTTCTTATATCTCTAACGCATCTGCTCCATTTTTAATGATGCAATGTGTGAATTTTTAACTAATTGAATTTCTCATTACCTTTCTGGGTAACAGGCTCAGTGCCAATTTGTGTCAATATTTTATAATTGTAAAGCATTCTTTGGCCTTTGCTTCTGTACTTTTATTTCTGGTAATACTGTTTTCATCTAATTAGATTTCCATGTCTCTGTTTTATTACCTGTTTCAACAAGACCCTTTTCAAATATTTTATGGATAGCAGCAGGATATATCTAAACAAAATAGTTTAATGGAGACATGTCACAGTGTAAAACCAGTAACTCAGGAAGTGCTCATCGGGTGCTGATTGTCTGCACAAGTCACACGCCTTCCGCTCTGTCATTTTGAGTGAGACCAGAGTTTGCTTGAATCCTTGCTCTGTTTAGCTCACATATTTGATCTTGTCAGCTACTCCTCATCTTCAGTGGTGAAAGATAGTGTCTTCCACATGGTGAGAGTCAAAAAATGTTCTCATTTGTCTTCTTTTACAGAAAGGCTGTCCTGCATACACCTGAATTATTCTCTTTAGATTTAATCATTATGAACAGATTGAATGTCATACACAGCCCGTGATCATTCTTCTAATTTTGAGATACTTTAGCTCCATATTTTTAAGATTAAACCAGATATTCTTTAAATCTGATATTGTCTCTTAAAGCATGAAAAAATTATTAGCGTTTTTGAAGCAATTAAAGATACTGATAGAGAAGGAAGCTGCGGAGTAGGCCAGAAAAATAAATTTCAAGTTAAAATTTGAAAGATACACTAGTCAAGGTTTTATGCTGCTAAGGATCTGGAATTTACCTTCTACCTTGAAGTGTGGAGCTTACCTACTACGCAGAACACTTGAAAATGGTAGCTTTAAGAATAGCCCAGTTAGACATAAAAGAAGAGGAAAGAGTAGAGGGAAGGAAGAGGAACAAAAAGACGGGCAGAGAACTTAGACACCACATGTAGTTGTGAAGCTTGCGAAAGCGCCCAGTGGTAAGGGCCAAATGCTTCTTTGGAAGAGAGACAAATAAGTTTGAATTTCAAGTAGTTTGTATTGCTACAGTCTAACTCAACTCTTCCCCTTTTAATCCTAATTTAACATTTCCATTGTGTATTTCTTTGTGTGTGAAAATCAAAGAAAGCATCTGATTCCTGCATTTAAGACTTCTTGGTACAAAAATGGGATAGTTTTTCATGAAGTCTAAGTAATTACATCATGGAATATCTGAAACGGAGTTTTGGTGTCATCTGTCATCATCAGACAAAGAATCTCCAGATAGTGAGATTTCTCGAAAACTATACTTTGGTGTCCCAACCCTTTTTTCTATGGTGTCTAGATCTTTAAGGTGTGTGACTTTGATGCATGACAAGTAGTTCACCTTTGACTTGTCCTGGAAAGTCATTTCAGTTACTGAAAAATAAGTCCATGCTAGCAAGCATTAGTTACGCAGAGACACATAGGAAACAGTTAAGTTCCTAATACTGTTAGGATCTTCAGTGATCCTAAAAGTCTTTGTTCTTCTAGAAAGCAGGAAACAGTTTGAGACAATCTTAGTGATGCATGAGAAGTAATGAAAGAACAATTGAGTGGTGAGTTACTGCTATACTTTGGTCTCTTCCAGAAATCAACATGGGCACTTAACCCCATGCAATGGTGCTGGGAGGTGTAGCCTTGGAAGTGAGGAGCTCCTCCCTCAGGAGTGGAGTTAGACGCCTTTCCGAAAGGCTCCTAGTGGGGAATCTGTCCTTGTTGCCTTTCTATCTTTGTCCATGTAGAGATACAGCTTTCTTAGCCTTGGGAAGACAAAGCATTCTCTGGGCCATTTTGGAAGCAGATAGCAGAATCTCTTCATTCATGGCCTCGCTGTCACCTCAGCCTGTGGCTTCTCAGACTCCACAGCTGTGGGGAGTAAATGCCTGCTCTCTATCAGTTACACGGTCTGATGCATTCTGTTATAGCTATACAAAGGATGCGAGAACCGGCACTATGCACGGGCCTCTGGCGGACTGGGAACAACTAGATCCAAGCCCCTTCCAGCACGCAGACAGGCAGACAAGAAATACCAACACCCCACCCCCATGAGCCACCAGCTTATTCAGAGAAACACAGGCTGTGATGATAGCTATTGAGGTGAAATGCAATTGGATGCCTGTGGTGCTATGGGGTTTCACTAACATTGCATGTCTAGGGCCAGTGGTCTGATCACAGATTCAGAGGATATCACTAAGCAGTGTGTCATCTAGGGGGATCTCCTGCTGAGGGTTGCAACCATTGTTGATTCCCTATGGTCTTGTTTTGAGGTCCTAAGTCATTTCCATTGATTTTTGGGTTGAGTTTTATTCTCTTTTGTTTTGTTTGATTATGTTAAATCCCATGAGAAGAGAAGCTATTTCAAGGATAGCAAGATACATTATGGTAGCAATTTTGGATTTACTATTGGCTTGTTTTGAAGTCTTTTATCACATTCATTGTTTTGTTTTTATTGTTTCTGTTCTGTTCTGTTCTGTTTGATTTCTACTATGTCCGAAATTATCTGCAGCTCTTTTGAAGACATCAAGGGGCATCATGGTAACTACTGTTGATGTCATAATGTTTTAAAGTCCTGTATGTCTTACACTGGCTTTGATTGCTTTTATTCTGTTATATACTCTTTAAAATAAAAATTATAAAGCAAACAAACAAAAAAACCCAAACAGCAACAACAAAATAAAAAACAAAACAAAGGATGAAGGCAACTGTGTCCTGCTACTAAAGTGCAAGAGAAGCTGGAGTGCTTTTGTTCAGAATCCCTTTCAAAGTTTCACATCATCTTCTATTCTTTGTTCTCTGATGTTTGCTCCAAGCTTTCAATCTGATAGTCAGAGAAGGACACTTTACACATGAATATGTGTATGCTGTCTTCTGCTCTTCATAAAGTCATTTGATAGATGTTGAGTTGGAAATAGTGAGGTTGTAGGGACAGTGGAAAAGAACGGCATGATGAAAATGCACATCCAAGTTGGACAGTAGACTGTGTTTGAAAATCTGGATGAATTAGAATTTAAAGTGATTTTTTTTATGGATAAGACAACAAATTAAGTTATTTATTATTGAAATACAGGTAAGAGTAGGTGTCAGGAAATTGTGATATCACTTCTTCAAAGTGCCATTTGACAGTGCCTCTCCAAGTTTTGTTTCCATGTTTCCGGTTGGTTTCAGAACAGATTTATAAGGTCATTTTCCAGCTTGCTTCACATGAATTTCTTTGTGTGTTTTACCACCACTACCTGTCTTTGATGAAGGTGCAACTGTCTCCCTTGAAACTTTTGGATATCTACACCCAGAGCACCAGGGAGGAAGATGATCAAGAGTAATTTCTTCCACTCTTGGTTTGACATCAAACCACCCTGGATTCAATTTTCTGCTTAATTTTCTTTGCAACATTTGCAAAAGTAAGAGGAACTCTACTTTAAGTTCATGCTGAGCATGCTGGGATTGCTTATTAATTTCATTAATCTAATGTTATCTTTAATAGACTTTGAAGCTGTAGACCTGGGAACCAGATGTAAACGCATCTGGTCACTGTAATCTGAAATTCGCGGTGTCCTTCTGGATACTTTTAATTTCTTGATGTGTTAACAAAGTATAAATTTCTTATATCAATGTTCCGGGTACTCCAGGTTTACAATGACTTGTTCCATGGATCAGTTCTTTAGGTAATTTAAGTTTCTTTTTGCCAGAAACTTCTCTAATTGTGCCCAGTTCTCCAACTTGACTTTTAAAGAAGTTCCATTTTCCAAGTATGATAATTTAAGGTCCCAGGGGTAATATGTACCTAATATTTCTGCAATCAGGAAGCCATTTGAAAGATCTCTGCTGATGTTCCTGGGAAAGAAGCTGAGGTTCAGACCCTGCAGCCAGCGGAGAACGGGTCGGGACACGCGGGAGTTCTTCAGGGGAGGCGGATAGACCACAGGCTTCCCCGGGGTCCCTCGGATCCGCGCTGCTAGCTGCCGCGAAAGTGCAGAGGACTAGCTCGGGGCTGCCGCTGGCGGCGCTAAACACTCTTCGGATGGCACTCTCGCTGATGTTTATTTATTTATTTATTTATTTATTTATTTATTTAAGAGAAAAAAGACACATATAAGAAAGACAAAAAGCCAAAGAGACAAAAGACAACAGCAAATCCACAACAGTAACATTATAGGTTTACAAGACAAGATGATAGGAACTTGACAATGGTTGCAATATTGCGTATCATTACCTTCAACACGGTTGTTTACATAAACAGATATATACATGTAAAATTGATCTAATCAGATGAGTATTAACCGATCTTTCTCAATAACTAATACATTCAGCGGTATAGGCATTTTAGTTATCTTATATATACATATATACAGATTTATGTCTTTCCTTTGCTCTTCCTTCTTTCCTCCTTTGACAAGGGGGCCAAACATGTACATTGGAAGAAAGATAGCCTTTTTAACAAATGGTGCTGGAAAAACTGGCTTTCTATATGCCATAAACTAAAACTAGATCCATGTCTATCACCATGCACTAAAATAAAGTCAAAATGGATCAAAGATCTGAATATTAAAATAGAGACACTAAACTTGCTAGAAGAAAAAGTAGGTAAAAATCTTGATGACATAGGAGTAGGCAGAGAGTTCATGAACAAAAATCAAATTGCATGGGAAACACTTCCCAGAATCAATGACTGGGATCTCTTCTTCCTAAAAAGTTTTTGCATGTCAAAGGAAATCTCTAACAGAGTGAAAAGAAAACCCACGAACTGGGAAAATATCTTAGCCAATTGTCCCTCAGACAAAGGACTTCTATCTAAAACATATAAAGAATTAAAAGAAATTAGGCCCCTAAAATTCAAAGACCCAATCCAAAAATGGGCATCTGAGATGAATACATACTTCTCAGAGAAAGAAATACGAATGGCAAATAAACATAAGAAAAAATGTTCAACATCAATGGTCATTTTGGAAGTGCAAATTAAAACAACACTGAGATTCCATCTCACTCCAGAAAGAGTGGCCAAGATTAAAAAATCAACGGACAACAAATGCTGGAGAGGCTGTGGGAAAAAAGGAACTCTTCTGCACTGTTGGTGGGAGTATACACTGGTGCAACCACTGTGGAAATCAGTGTGGAGATTCCTCAAGAAACTAGGATTAGAGATCCTATTTGACCCAACTATCCCGCTGCTGCGCATTTTCCCAGAAGAATTGAAAACATCACACCACAGTGATATTTGTGCACCCATGTTTATAGCAACTCAATTTGTAATAGCCAAATCTTGGAAACAACCCAAGTGCCCATCAACCAAGGAATGGATAAAAGAGATGTGGCATTTTTATACAATGGAGTACTACTCAGCTATCAAGAAAGATTGCATTGAGACTTTCATAAGTAAATGGACATGACTTGAGACCATACTCATAAGTGAGATAAATCAAACCCACATGTGTAAATACCGTATTGTCTCCCTAGTATAAGAAACTAAAAAAGTATATATGATCCAAAATCTACAATAAATACTTTGTGACAATTTTTGTTTTTAAAAGAACTGAAGAAAATCAGTATATGACCCCAGTATCCTATGAGTTTTATAACTGACAATCTAGCCTCATGGCAACACTTTGGAAATGAAGGAAAGCTGAAGCACGTGGGTGACAAGACAAACAATATTTTTTGAAATAACCTTAACACAAGGCAACTAGTAGTGTCTGAAGATTTGACCAGGAAAAAATAACTGGGTCAGTTTAGGTCAGCCATATCTATGGTTTTAGAATGAAAGCATACTAGAGTCATTTTTGGACCATTCATTGTGGGTTCCAGAAAAGTTTTCATCAAATTCTTGGCAACAAATTTGGCTCTGTGAGTAGCTTTCTTACATCTTGTAAAGAACATATATATTTGTGGATTTTTGGAATTCTTTCATACTGACTAAATTAAAATTTAACAAGTGTAATGGCAGTGGGGAAAGGTTGTTCATGCTGGAGTCACAGAAGTGCACGGTAATCTGGAGAGGACTGGAACCTTCCACTGGGTTTAGAGACTCGAGAAAAACTGCTTCCTTCTCACACCAGTGATAGAGCCACTGCATGCTCTTCCATTTCCGTTTTTTTCATTCACCCCCATGAATCTGATTAGCATCATTTTCTCCCATGCCTGTTTCTTTTCATTTCTTTTTCCTTGTTCTATATTAGTACTGATAAACCAAAGTCTAAAGTGAATACTAGTTAATCTTCAAATGGTTAAACAAAGAATAGTACTAGTTCTTCATTTTTGTCTTCCTTTTTCTAGTGAAAGAAGGATGAGTTTGAAAATACCAGATGGTAAAATTGTTCAAGGTCTCCGGGGGAAAGATGTAAAATAAAAATCCTTCATGATTAAAAATACTAATGATTGTAATTAATATTATATTACTAAATCTCTACCAAGTGGGGGTGAGAATGTGCTCCGCAACTCCAAGAAAGTTACCTTGTACAGGGGCAATCTATATTGACAAACTTTAAAAATAAACAAATGTTAGACGTTTCCAAGTCTATGTAGACATCCTGCTGTATGTGCTAACGGTAGGGCAGGGGTTAATCTACAAGTCTCATTTTTCCTGACAAAAGGAGAAAGTCCCTCGCATTTTCGCAGGTAGAGTCCTCAGTGCGAGTGACAGGTTTATGACCTCATTTCCTGTTGTGACAGAGTGGGGTCTGGTGGAGATCCAGCAGACTGTGAACAAAGTTGGACATGACCGTGCTACAAAAACCTCAAGTCTTTCTTAAGTTTCCGAGGTGCCAGTCAAGCAGGAAAAGGTAAACACCATACCAATAAATCTCCTTTGTTTTAAAGGCAGAGTTCTGCCACTAGAACGAGAATAAAATATTAGATCCACTGGTCTATTTGATTTTGTATCTGTGAACAGGAAGCATGTGTCTCACGTTATTACACTAGGAAAATGCTTCATGCCCAAAGAAGTATGAATGCTAACTCTCTACCAATTCAGAAATATTAATCAGGAGAATATTGTTGCTAAAAATCGCTGCTGCTCCATGAACCCTGACATTTAGCAAGGGTAAGACAGGAAAGACAGCTACCTAAGTCTTCTTTTCAGAACCCAGTGCAGCCAGCCATGGTATCTCTTGATTGTCCTGCACATTCTTGCTGCATTCAAAGGAACAAGGAGCACTGGCCAAGTGACACAGGGAGGTAGGGTATGCTTTAAATGCTGGTCACAGTGCAGCTGCGCGCGCAGACTGAAAGGAACGCACCACTTCTCTAATGCACTCCTTGTTTTCATACTACCCAGAGACGCAGATGAGAAGCAAGCCCTAGGTGACATTCAGAAAATGAAATCATATGTATGGGTTATGTCATCAAAGGCAGCTCCGTACAAACGAGGCACAGAGGGGAAATGATTCAGAGCCAAGAAGCATTTCAAAGTAAGTTGCCTTTCAGAGGAAAACCAATTAAGAACGCCATGTGTCAAACTGCAAGAAAGTGGAAAATCCTGCTCAAAGGTACCATTTGATGGCTGTCCCAGGACCCACAGTGGCTACAAGAAAAAAACATAACTTTAAAAGAGTAAATTCAATAGTGGTAGAGTTATAAACTTGTACTAAAAAGTCATCTACCTGCCAAAAGTACAAAATACTGCTTCCCCATAGTCTCTTGGGAAGCATAGTAGTTTATTTATATAGGGAAACTTAGGTGAATTCATCTTCCCCGAATTATTCATTGAGTATAAACCTTAAATATCTTGTAAAAAAAAAGCTTTTTATTCCTGTTTGTGATTTCTGCTTGCTAAATATACTTGAGGACTGTATAATAGCAACTTTAAGACATGTGAATCTATACAGACAGTTCTAAAAACCTTATTTCATTTGGAATTTCCAAAGAAGAAGAATATGGTATATGTAAGAATGTGCTTGAGAAGCTCCAAGTCCAAACTTCAGGTGGGACAAATACTGAACAACACTCAGTATTGAGGTAGCAGACCTGTAACATGACTCCCAGGAGGGAGGGAAAAGGTAAAGCTGCCCTTATCTAGATCATTTTGATAGTAGATTTTAATAAATGAAACTCAGACACGCACACACTTATTTCTTGACAGATTCCTGAATTCGAAACTTTTTTAGAAAATAGAATGACTTTATATTTTCTGGATCTTTCCCACCATTTATCACAATCCTAGGTCTTCCATAAACATTTGTACAGTGGGTGAGTCAGTTATATAATATAAACTATGGTTACGAAAGTCAAATATAGTGACAAATCACATTGAGCAGTTTTCTTCAATTTTATTATTGGTAGAAATTAGAACACCTCTACTTGATGAATGTCATTTACTTGGACAAACTGAAATTAACCTTTTGGACCTCAATTTCTCTAAAATAAGAAATGTTCAGAGAAGCCAGGCATGGTGGTACACGCCTTTAATCCCAGCACTTGGAAGGCTGAGGTAGGAGGAGCGTTGTGAGTTTGAGGCCCGCTTGGGCTACAACGCGAGCGCAAGGCCGGCCTGAGCTACATAGTGTGACCCTGCCTCAAAAAACCATGGCCGAGAGTTTGGCTCAGTGGCTTAAGTGCCTGCAAATGTTCAGAGAGATAGTATTTTAAAAACTATAAAAGCACAAGCAACATATTTAATATTTTTTCCTTGATTGGGTTTAGAACGGTTTGAGAAACATCTGACTTCTTTCATTAAAAAAAAAAAACAAAGCAGTACATGGAAAAACTAACTGCAGTTTTGTTGCATTGGGTTTTGAGTGACTTAGTCATTATAGACAAACTAACAAGGAGACAACACTGTGACGACTGGCGTCTGTTTTCACCTGGGCTTAGCTCATACGGAACCTCAGCAGCAGTTATTCCCAGCCAGTGTGAATCAGATAACTCAGGAGCTTGCACCCTGGGTCAGGATTCTCCCGAAGCGCCCCAGAAAGCACCTGGCTGAGGAAGCAGTGTTTGTCTCTTCAGCAGCTGAACCACGGAATCCTTGTACAGATGCGCTTCCAACAATGCAGAAATCAAACAATGTTCCTCTGAAAAGTGATGCTAAATGAGGGATGTAAGATCTTCTTGTAGTCTGTAGAGGTCCAATGTGTGACTGAGTCTTAGCCCACTGCATAATTTGGACTAGAATGGAAAAATACCCATTTCACAGGTTATTTAGAAATCCATACAGGGAAGATTGCTTTTTTTTTTTTTTTAACATTTGGATATCTAGTATACACAGCACTTGAGTTTATGTGTGTGAACGAATGAAATCAAGTGGCCTTGGAATTAGTTAATTTTCAAGAGTGGCTGCAAATTAACATAATTGACTTAACTATTTACATATGAATAAACATTTTGGTAAGTCTCTCCTGTTAATATAGGCAATGGCAATTTAATATTTTATTGAAATTCTTGTTTTTCATTTATATTTTTAGTTCTGGTAATCACTTTACAGGTCTGCCACCTTAAACTTTCAAAATTTCAAAGGGAATTTAGATACATTTTATTAACTAGGATACTATTTCCACAACTATAGGAAGGTAATTGTTCCTGGGGAGATACATTCCCTGTTACGATTTACTTTAGCACTCCTTGGCTGTCATATTGAGAATGTTGTCCTTAAATTTCTGCTATTCTTATTAATGGATTTCAGTGACTTTCTTGTCAATAATCTGATAACCAAAATTCATTTTAATCACACAATCTTTTTTCTTAAAGTCTTAACATGTGTCTGCCTTTTGAATGTCTAAAATCTCACACTTCCTAGGGTATCACATTAGAATCTTCCTTATCTGAACACTAATAACTTTGTATCTTTTCACCAAGACAATCTTCACAGCTTTCCAATCAAGCTACCTATGGTTCTTCAACTCGCTATTAAGTATTAGGCTGGAAGAGCCTACGTGTTTGTTACAAGCAAAACACAAATAAAATGTACTTTGGCATTAACATCTTCCTGATTGTCTTAGTTGCTTTTCTCCTTGATAAGACAGAATACCTGACACCCCAAGTTAAAGGGGGTAAGATTTATTTAGCTAACAGTTTGTAGAGGTTTCAGTCCATAATTGACTGGCTCCAAGACCGAGTGGTGTGGTAGAGGCGCGAAAGTTCATGGTGGTGGGAGACAGCAAAATCTGCAAAGCAGAGAGAGAGAGAGAGAGAGAGAGAGAGAGAGAGAGAGAGAGAGAGATTTAGTCTCTTTCTGTCCTTTATATTGTATGCAGGCTATCTGCCCTTGGGCGGGTGTAGTACTCACACCCTTAATCCCAGTACCCTAAATGCCAACATAGTGCTACAAATGAGTCACACACTCTAGATTCAGATACCTCCAGAAAAGCCCCATCCAAAACTGCATGAGGCTGTGGGGGACATCTAGACACAAATCATAGCACCAGTATACTGAAATTGTTTTTCCTGTGATACACATATTCAATTCCTGTAACATATATACATTCAGTTAACACTTATAATAACTATGATGTTGAGTTGATAACTTTTAATACATAACGAAATGAATCCTCAGTGACTTCCCAAGGGATGTGGGGTAAAATGTTACTAAATCATAGTTCAAAAGTAGACAGTCTGTTTTAAGAATCTACATTTTCTGCATTCCAAAAGAATGTTGCAATATACTCTTTGAAAATATTTTGCCTAAAGGATTATACTTTTAAAGAATAATGTAAAAACTCACCTCTCAAAAGTTATAACTGCGTTAAATAAAAAATAAGTCGAAGAGTGAAATTGAATTTCTGAAATATCTTAATAACTAAGCCATACCATTTTATTTTAAGCCCTCTCAAACAGTATCAGATTCTAATAAAGGACTTTTTAAATGATTTATTCTTCCTCTTAAAACTCCTTTATTTCTACAAAGGCTCAAAGAAAATGTATAGTAAAAGAGATAAAAATAATAGATGCATTAACAGTACAGAGAAAAGTAAGGAATTTCGATTAATCCATCTTGAGATAAAATGAATGCTGCTATGAACCAGGCACTGGTTAGAATTTCCTAGAAATCAAAGTGGGATGAAGGAGCCCCGCGCACAGGTACCCGGGGGAGGCCGGGGCTCCCGACACCTTGGCCATTGGGAAGGACCTCATTTAACTTATGTGCTGTTCTCCTTAGCGTGAATTTGTTATTAAGACCGTGGAAGCAAGAATGTGAGAGGGGTGCAGTCCACCCTGAGAGATTTAATGACTTTAAAGTGTGTGGTCTGTCAGAAAGAGAAAATGAAAAACAATACCGAATAGGGAATTTTGCGTGCCCTAGTCAGGTAGCACAGCTAACAGGCTATGAAAGAATGGCACATGTCTGCTAAGGGGCAGAGGAATCGTATGAAATGTGGTTCAGAGCCAGACAGGAAAGCTCTCAGATGCAGTAGGGCAGCCAAGGACACGCAACATTCCGCGAGCAGGAAAGCTCCGGCTGCGCTGCCGGCCGGGGCGGCGGCAGAGCTGTGAGCGGAAGGGGCTCGGGGCGATGAAGTAAGCACAGGAGTACGGGACGGCTCTTGGAAACTGCCATTCCCGGGGTCCCTGCTGCTGCAGAGCACGAGAAGGGGTTCTGTCTCTTGTCGAACGCCTCACCTGCACCGTCTCCAGCACTAGAAAACGCCCGTGTGCGGTGAGTGGCCTGTGGTGACCACTTCTTTTGTCGGTCTCTTATTACCATAGAAATTTAGAAATGCATATTTTAAGAAGGAGATTTGAGCCACAGTTGAAAAGGCTGTTCTGTGACGTGGCATATAAGCTATTTAATGTGGTGAACCGTGGCAAAGATTTAACACGTTAGGTTGCTAACTCCAAATTTAAAATACCCTATCAAGAAGCTGGATATAGAACTTGATAGTACATTAAGCGAGTGTACATTTACTAACCTTATACAAATAGCAAAATGTGTCTCATAACTTTAACATAAATATGTTTCGTTTAACACATTTATTGAAATAACTAAAATATTTCACAAAGTTTTGTTTGCTTTAGCATAAACTATAACTCAGAAGTAAATGGATATAAAAATAATAGAAATTTGACCAATCACTGATTAAAAGGGCTACTGAAAATGATGATTTTATTTGTCCAATTGATAAGGTGTAAAAACACTTTATAGTTGGATTAAATGATTTTAAACTGTACTTTTGAATTTATATTTGTAAGGAATTGAGTATTAGTTTTGAAGACTTCCTATTAATTGTAAGTTTATCAAAACCACAGAACACATAAGTTTTCATTGTTCAGAAAGAAAGAGCTGAGAGCAAGCCACCAGATGGAAGACATTGAGTGTGTTCTTCTAAGCAATAACTTAATTTAAAAAGAGTCAGCTAATTTTATTTAAAGGATTTTTTCAGGTAGATATTTACAAATGGAGAGCTAACTGTATAATACACACAGGGACGAAGTCCTCGACAGCAATTTGCAAAAGATAAAGAAACAATTCTCATTTTTTCCTACACTGGGAATCAAGAAATCATAGGTTATATTGTTATTAACATTATGTGAAGGGGCTTAAATAACAAAAAGATTTCCTTCTAGTGACTTCAAAAAATCTAAAATCATAAAAAGTTGAAATTTCTCTTCTCTATAATCTACATGGACTTGCAGATGCAGTTAGCAAGTAATTTAATACTGAAATCTCTAGCTTTTGCTCAGTCTGTGGAAAGTCTGAACTTGAAGTAAAGTTGACATTTTCACCAAAAATTGAACAGCTGAAATAATTATTGCTTCACTCTAGTGCTAGTTAATCTTTCAGATAAGTGAGATAGGGACTTCCTGCTATTGCAAGTTAATATATTTTCTTGTCATTGAAATAGCTTTATATTTCTCTGGATTATAAGATTTCAAGCCCTAATATTTTCCAGTAAAACTTTGCAAATGTATACCGTTGTCTTCCTGTGTTACAAAATAACTTGGTAAGTAATATATAAAAGTTTTTATTTTTGACATATTTGGCCTTCGAAGAAAAGCTACTCTTCTCAGGTAAATAAATTGTTTGACATGTTGAGTTTAGTTGTTTGGCGTATTCCATCGGGAAAGACCATCTTCCAGAATGTGTACTTTTTGTTTGGGGCATAATTCATAAGGAGTAGTTTTAATTCATTCGCAGACATTAATTGAATAACAGCTTCCACATCGTGCCTTGGTCCACGTTATGACTCTGGAACCAGGGCACCAACACAGAAGAAAACAATCATCTTCCTAATGTCTCACTCATTTTCTTCCATGCTACTTGGTGAAAACATAAGTGCAGACCTAGGAGTTAGATCAGTGCTGTAGTAGTGATAGAGCTAGTTAAGGAAGGGAAGGAAATTTAGTCCCTCATAAACTACTTACCAATGAAGAGTTGAGAGAAGAGAAAGCAAAAATAGCATGTCTCCCCCCGAAGCAATAAAAGGAGAGCTTTCACAATCATATCCTTTGGGAGTAGACCATCTTCTCAGCTGTCTCAAATCATCCTAGGGAAGCTACCTCCAAGCAGATTCAGTGGAATTTTATTGTTAAGTTGAAAGAATCCTGGATATATCTACATGAAGAGCAGTAGTACAAATGGGCAGAGGCCCCTGGGGCAGACCAGGACTCTGAGGCCCCTGGGGCAGACCAGGACTCTGAGGCCCCTGGGGCAGACCAGGACTCTGTTCAGAGTCTGCAGACCACAGGTCACAAGAGATGGTGGGCTTCCAGGGAGCTGTGAGCAGTGAATTCCTGCAGAACATTCTGGAACAAAGGCTTGTCATTCCTCAGCAGATGCTGTATGATGAATACCATGAGACCTTCACCACAGGCTACAAATACCAGAGGCTGCTGCATGGGCCCGAGAAATTCACATTTTCTCTCTACGTGTAAGATCCATAAAGCCAGTTGCAGGGTCATGTGTTCTAGGGCATTGATGCCACTTTTAGAGGCTGAGCAGTTATCTGAGCTCTCTGAACAGATAGAATTCCCTAAGGAGATAGCTTTAACCCTTAGACTGATCAAAACTCTAAGCTCGCTGGCTGCCCCGAAACTGTGAAGGAAAATCACAAGGGTTTCTATAGATTTTGGGTTCTTCTGAATGTAGTGTGAGTCAAAGTTTCACCTTTAGGAAGATTGCCTGGCATTTTGGAGGATGGCTTTGAGCATATAACTGCACGCAAAGATGATTAAAACTTGTTATGTAGAGACAGGGAAAGCTGAATCCACGAATGAAATCCTCCCCAAAAGATTAAAAAAAAATTAGAAAGAGATCAAAGAGAATCCATCAGAGAAGGGAAGAGAGAATTCATAGAAAATTATTACCAATTGCCCTTCTTGGGTGCTGGAGTTATTTATTGTATGGGGCAGTCAGGACTAAGCCTTGATTTAGCCTTGGGACCCCAAGCCATCTGTACCAGGCGAGGCAGAGAGCACACTGTATGAGAGAGCAGACTCCAGAATCAAGTCTGAAAAAGAACTTAGACTAGAACTGCACAGTTCACAACCAGCTGGACAGACGTGGAGCCTCGGAGCGCCCCACTCTGTTCTCCTGAGGGTGGGCATCGCCTCCCTCTCTGGTTTCCTCGGAGGTCGGAGGTTGGCCTGTAATTCCAGAATTGGAGCCGGAAGGGAGGGGAGACCAAGGTAAGATCCCTCAAGTGGGGTCCAGGTCTCACTTCTGGCTTTGCTCCACAGATCCAGCTGCTTGCCCTGAGGTTTCAACCACTCAGTCTGCCTGTGATCATGTCTGAGGGTCACAACATCACTCACAATGCCCTGTACCCAGGGTTGCATCGTTGGTCAAAAAAAAAAAAAGGTAGAAAACATTTGGGGTAAAGACTTAGCTCTCCACTTCTAAGAGAGAAACTACTCTAGATTCATAGTGAATGGTCATTATGCCACCACACTGATTTAACTAACAGGAGCATATAATTTGGGGAAATTTAAAAATACTGTATGTACTGCATCTCTGATTTGCACTGATGTGCACTTTATCTTTTTCCTAACCAAAGTGAAGCATCCATCTGCCCAAGTAGGAATTTTCCTTGTTTTCATAACAGCAATGCAAAGAGGAAAAGCACCGCCTACTATTCATCATCCCTTGAACTCTAACGTTGACAAGATAAGCAAGACCTTTATTGAACATCCTTTCAGAATTAAGAAGCAAATTTTGTAAAGTCACATGCAGTGTGTCAAGAGGATGTGAAGCCCAGTTGTTTACAGATCTTTGTGTGACTAAGAGAGAAGAGGAAAGAGAAAGGCTCTGATGACCCTGTGCTCCGCCCCTTGCACAGCAGTCTGCCTTGTCAAAGGCCAGAGTCCGGCGATCTGATAGTAAATCAGTCCTAAGGGGTCTGAAGATGCGTGGGAATTGATGGCTCTAGCAAGATTACATTGTTGAGCCTAGAGACGGTTATTGCCTAGATTCAAATTATTGAAGATAGATTGAAACACGGTTAGAAATTCTTAAATTGTAAGCATTTTCTCAACTCCACAGAGTAGTACAGCAATGACTATCTATCCAGTAGTTATTTCTAAAATTGTTTGGTTCCCCAAAGATAGTAGCAAGATATCACTATAATTATTATTCAATTTTGTAAAAACTAAGTTGAACACAAGGAACCACTCTGAAGCATTAGAATGCCATGTCTATAACATATTTACAGTCATGCAGTGCCTCACATAGATTTAAAGAGCTGGGGGAACAAATCTTAGCATGCTAATATCCTCAACTTCAGTGATGTGGCTATATTCTACAGAGCCTCTTTCCTAGGAGTTGTAAAGAATACCTTTTCTTTTGCTATACAAAGCTTGGAGAGAAAAATTTCGTTCATGTGCCACTGAAAATTAGATTTTTAAATCTCCTTTATTTAAGGCTATAATATCCAATCTTGTACACAATCTACCTAACCAATAAATATCAATGAAAAATTTGTCATAATATGGAAATTTTATGACATATAAATCTTATAATTTATCATATAAATTTTAAATGAAAACAGAATCTATAATTTATTAATATGAACAATTATTATATTTGTGTAAAGAAGGCATTCAAAAGAAGACTTTATTGAATGTTTTCAAAAGCCCACACAGCACTAATGTAAACGACTGTATTAGTGTAGTTTTGTCTTATGGTCATGCATAAAGATATCTCGGATTTGATTTTTACTTTTCATTCTTCTATATTCAGTAAATTCAAGATTTTGTAGTGAATTGAATTCAATCATTAAAAGCACAAATGTCCATTTTGAGATAAAAGTGAGTCAGATATTTTGTTTCTCTCTAGTTTTCTAAGCAGTAGCTACGTAATCTCTAAGGATGTCTTGGAGTGGAATAATTGACATTATTTTGTTAACTCTATCTCCTCTTTTCTCCCTCCGTACCATCTCTTAATTTTTACATTCAGTGATGCTCTGTGCCTTCAAATGTCTAACTACTTGCTCCAAATCTACAACCACATCTCTTCTTTCACATTTGTCTACCTTCAGTGGGATTGCTTTGTGCTTTACAATTAACACTTCTTTCTGGTATACCTGTTCTAGTTTTTTGGTAATAGTAGGTTTCTTGGTAATAGTATAACTAAGCAATCACTATTATATTATCATCTTAGATTTATTCTGTTAAAATATTGCTGGGACAATTGGTTAAAAGCTAAACTGGGCCATGCTATTCTGCCTTCCTTCCCTCCTGTTCTTAGTTACCACCTCTAAAAACAGTATAGATGTGTGTGGGTATGAGTGTGTATATGTGTGGTAGCTTACTGTTTGGGAAATTGAGTAAGAGACACCCAACTGATTGTCTTAGCATCGTTCTGGCAATGACTGAATGGATTCACTAAAGATGGCAGCCGCACCTGTGTGTGGGTGGCACTAACCAATAGGTGTGTGGGCTGACCGGAATATGAAGGTGAACACAGAAGGCAGGCTCTCTTCTACTGCTTTTGGGCAGCTGCAGTCTTCACCTTGGCTTTGAACATCTGTCTCCTGGCTGACAGCTTTCTGATACAGACTGGCACAGGCCTCTGTAGCGAGCTCCAGGCCTTCGATTTTCGACTGGACCCTTCGGCTCTCCAGTGTGCTGACAGCCCTTGGCGCTCTTGCACACCTGACTGAGGGTGACCATTGTAAGCCTGTCTTGGATAAAAAGAAAAAAGTGTATTTCTTCTATTGTCTATCTAGTGAACACTAACCTGCACAACGTGTTTGTATTCATGCATGTGTTGTGTTGTAACAGTTCAGTGTACTTCATGTAGTCACAAAAAATTCTGGGACCCAAGGAATCTAGCTTCCCCCTGGGTGGTTGCCTCAGCAGTCGGCCAACTCAACAAACATGCAACTCACTGATCTAGTTGTTGCACAGATGAAATAGAAGTTTCCAAGTTAATTTTGGAAGTATACAGCATAGATAATGACCTTTCCAAGTTTTAAGAGCAAAGTAAGTACATGGTGAAAGGCATTATACTCTACACACAAAGTGCCCGAGTATTGAGATCTTCAAAGTTCTGGTGCTGTAAGAGAACACAGGAGACTTGTCCATGAAGTGGGAAGTAGAGGGATAAAGGGAGAGACATGGCTGCATCTTGTTTGTCCAGGGTTCCTCACACGTGGTTTCAAGCCAAGTTCAAAATGAAAACTGCTAGCAGCTCTTAGATGCGAGCACCGAGGTGGCTGTGTGCCGCTTGCTCTCTGATTCTGTGAGGAGCAGCCCGTGGATCCGAGTCCAGCGGCGTGGAGCCGTCCAGCTACACAAGGTGGCAGGGCGTGTCTGTCTGCTCAAGAAAGTTCCCAGCGAGACACTCTTTCTGCTTGACCTCCGATGTTGCTTTGGTTTTCTGTGTCCACTACTTTATTCCCCACTGCTAATTATACAAGTGATCCACATCGAAGGCCATAAAAGTGGCCTTCAGACCCGAAGGATCGTGGCAGTCAATACTCCTCAACCCAACACCACCGCAGACCTCAGAAACCAGCAGAAGCATCCAAGGAGAGGGAGGTTAAAGACCAGAGGGAAGGTGGCGCATTTCCATTTCAGTGGATGCCAGTGTAGAATTGCAATAGAAATGCCTTTCCCCAGGCTGCGATGGCATGTAACCTGGGATTGAAACGCCGTTCTCGGAGGAAGTGACAAGATGGAGGAATCGAGCAATTGTACATCAGAAATGACTGGTAAGACTTAATATGTCTACACTTTTTTAAGTGACTTTTCTATTACTAAACATAAACAGAGATCACGATTAGTGTATGCATTAATTCAACAAAAATTTTGAGTGTTGACTCTGAATCAGTGATTTTCCTAGGCACTGAAATACATTAATGGGTGGAAAATACCCAGCAGTCATTAAAAGAGCGCTCATAGATCCTTGATTGAGAATAAAGAACACACAAGGGAGCAGAGAAGATTCCAGGGGCAGTTAGTTGCTACAAGTAAGACTAAGTCAAGAAAAGGGTAGATGGTAATGTGAGGCTACTTCAGATGGGCCCGATAAGGAAGGCTTTGCGTGGAGTTAGCATCAGAGAGGGTAGCCTTGCAGATATTTGAGGAAAGATTCCAGATAAAGAAAGAGTAAGCGAATTGCCCCAAATGAAGAGTGATGCTTATGACTTGAAAAATCATAAAAAATACTATAGCCCAAAGGAATTTCCTAATAAGGACAATATTCAGTTGTGTTTTATTGTATAATAAAATAGGGACTTTTACAAAGCAGCTTGGTGATTAAAGAAATTTGCTTAAGTATAAGCTAATTGCTAAAACAAGAAAAGAACAAAAAACAAAACTAAACTTCATCAATTAGGCATGGATAAGACAACCAGAGAAGACTGGAAAATTATTTTTTAAAATATTGTGTTCATAGAGATTGACAAATAGCTTAAGTCCTTGTTTAAACTTACAGAAAATGAAACCAGAAATTAAACTTATATTTGACAAAATACTGGCATATCAACAAAAGATTATAGATGAATAAGCATTTATGTTTTAATATATAATACAATATTAAGGGCATGTACATTATACCTTTTACTAGATCTTCATTAGCATATACCTTTTTAAAATTAAAAAAAAAACAACAAACAACTCAAAAAAGTACGAAGTGAGGCCTTCACATTTCTTATTAGTTTTGAACATATATACTTCAATAAAAGAGCTTACCATGTCTTCTCTCTAGCTATTCTCCTTTTATGAAAACTCCTGAGTTCAACCTAGTAGTTAATAAAATGACTGAAGATTTTAAAAAGTAACAAAACAGCTAACTCTACCTTCTTTTTAATTTATGCCTTTTATAAAAATGTTTCAACATGGAATCTTTTAAGTACAAGAAAAAGCATAGCAACAAGGGGAAGAGAGGGCATGATGTTCTAAATGTGTGACTGCACTAGAGTTAAATCTATAAATTCATGAATTCTTTTTGAGATTTTGTATTCTTGTGGGAGTACTATTAGCATGTAGTGTGCACAGAGTTTTCTATTAAGCTTACGTCTAGGAAGAGAGAAGTTGTAACACAAAAGGAAATGAAAGAAGAATTCTCAGTGATAATTACATAGGAATAAGGAGTTACTCTGTGGCAGACGTAGTCTATCAAACTCTTAGCCAAAAGCCACTTCTGGAGAAATCTCCTTGGAGCGCTGCTTACCCTGTCTGAAGGAAGTTTTCAAGCTCAACCCTAGTCTAGTATGTATCGAAGTTGCACAAACTCTGTTATTCAAGAGCTTGCTCAAGTTCATGAATTCCCTTTTTGTTATTTGTTTTCGTTAGTTTTGGACTCTCTTGAAAATATTGTTTGCATTGCTTATTTATCTCAAATATATTGCTCAACTTACAGAATATTTTGAGATTTATACAACATATCTTCAGTTATTTATGTGCAGTACATTTTGGCTTTGATGATTTTTGTGATTATTTCTTGATCATTAACTTTCAGCTGCAAAAGAAATTATTTTGAACTTTCTTTTTATATGAATCTCTTCTATCCATACTGTTACTTAATTCACTTCCTCTGCTCTCACATAGTTTACTGTGTGTGTGTGTGTGTGTGTGTGTGTGTGTGCATGTATGTGTGTGCTTATGATACAGAAAACATAATTTTACTCAGATCATGCTGGATTGCTAAACAGATGGAGGAGAAACACACTTGTGTAGCAAGTTAGATAGAAAGTAGATTTTTTATGAATGAGCAATAAATATCACATTAAAATATGTGAGATTTTAAAATATAATATGACCTAGAATCTCCTGGCTGATATCAATATAATTTTGCTAAGGAAGTAATGCCCTATTTGAAAGGCTTAATAGCTTTAATATTGTATATTACAATATTGTCAGCATTGTGGTTAAACTATATTCTAAAGAAATGTAATTCAGATCATTACTGAATGCTAAGACACAAATTGACTTAAATTCTGTCATATTAAATTAAATTCCATCAGTCTGTTTTTGTTGTTGTTGTTGTTGTTGTTGTTTTTCTGCATATAGCAACTACCTGTTCCATGCAGTTGTTGCAAGAAGCACACAGTATGTGTTATCATAATGTCTTTTACATAAGACATGCATTAGCCAAAATTTAACTAATTCATGAGCCAAATAAGTATTTAAGAAGATTTATCAGTTTTTACAATAAAATCATGTTCTTGAATAGAAAAAAGTTTGTATTATATGAGCGTTTCATAATCTATTAGTAAAATGAATTTCAGTCAAAGAAAACAGGCTGTTAATTATATTTTGAAGAAGTTTCAATGTCTTGAAGTATGTAATATACACATCTCATTGTTTAGATCAAATGCAATGTGCTTGGTAACCTAAACAGTTGTGTTGGAAAATATATTCAGCTTAACCTTAAAGGCCACTCAGGAGCAGCTGGGCCACTGTAAATATAATCCACTAGATCTTTCCAAATACATCTTCTGAAACTCCCTATAATTGTGGTTTTGTAACATGTCATTTTTCTGTTTTATTAGGAACACAAAAGTATAGTTAAGTTGCACATAATGTTTTTCTGAAACCATTTTTAAAGCATGTTACTGTAAACGAATGCATAAAAGAAGGAAAGATCCAACAATTTCCTGAAATAGAATATTCAGGCATGTCTTTGTATGTTAGAAATCAAAGACATACTTTCAAAATAGAATATTTTAATGTTTCCCCTTTGACTTTAAAAAATCTTGTAAATGTTCAAACTAGATTTATTCTAAGTGTTTCAATCTTTGGAAAAGCAATGTGAGGTTTTTTTTTTTTTTTTTTTTTTTTTTTTGCGGCACCGGGGATTGAACTCACAGCCTCGCGCCTGCCAGGGCAGGCGCTTAAGCCACTGAGCCAAACTCCCGGCCCTGGTTTTTTTGAGGCAGGGTCGCACTACGTAGCTCAGGCTGGCCTTGCGCCGGGTTGTAGCCCAAGCCGGCCTCGAACTCACAATGCTCCGCCTACCTCAGCCTCCCGAGTGCTGGGATTAAAGGCTTTATTTTTTAATATTTAAGGAACATTCCAGCAATATAGTCCAAATTTTATAATACTTTAAAATCTTTACTCTTGAAGAACACCTAATAATGAAAACCAAAAATGGTGAAGCATTTCTTCAAAACATAATTTGTTGATTTGTCAATTTCAGAATATATATATATATATATATATATATATATATATATACACACATACATAAAACAGGAGAGCACAAAGCATTATGAATTATTATGTAGCTATTCTACTGTTATACATGTTATTTTTAAATAGGTAAAACTATGTGGGTTAAAAAATGCAAATAATGAGCTTAATAATGTGTTTTTCATATTGAATGAAATTATTTATCTACAAGAAAGCTTGAAAATATTGAGTGTTGTCATTGCATAGATGTGTATTGCTGCTATAGCAAATGACCATTTATTTAGAGATTTAAAACAATATGCATTTATTTATTATCTTACTGTTCTAGAGATGACAACTGTATATAAATGTGTATACATACGTATGCGTGTGTGCATGTGTATGTGTATAGGTGTATATGTACATAAATGTCCTCTGGGCTAAAATCAAGGTGTTAGCAAAGCTTTATCATTCCTGGGTGCTGAAAAAGAATCATTGGCTCTCTTTCCCGGCTCCTGGAGGCTGCAGGCATTCCTCAGCTCTTCTGTCTGCAGCGGAGGTAGTGAGTACCTTCTGATCTCTCTCTCAATGCCCCATCCTCACACTCCGCACTCGATACTTTACGGTCCTCCGCTTACAAACAGCCTTCTGAGTGAATTGGGCCCCCAGGTAATCCAGGATGGTCTCCCTACCTCAAGATGTCCACTTAATGACATCTGTGGGGTCCTTTGGCCACGTATTGCACCACATTTGCAACGAAGAGACAGAAATCTCGAGGCCAACATTATTCCACCTACTGTGATAATTCTTGATGTATTTGAAATACTTAAATACAGCAAAGAGCAGGGCCTTTAGCAGATAGTATGATGCATCGTAATACTTAAAAATCAAAAGTGACTGTTAATTTTAAATATTGTTATTCATATTTTTAACGGTCCAAATTGGAAAGTGATATTTTTGTAACGTAATAATCATGAGACTGCAGCTTTTCTATTCTTCCCTGGGAATTTGCTGTGTCTCATGATAGTCACCTTCTCTGCTTCAGAGCCATCCTGGGCAACATGGCTGAGAAAGTGACTCCACTGGAAGTCTAGGGGCTTATGCTGACTTCAAGAAATTCTTCAAACTGAGGTTGTCTTGGATAAAATTATTCCTGCCTGTTTAATTCTCTTGGACAAATATGGGATGAATTAAATACCGTGTTATGAAAAATTAAATTTAAACAAGTAAAATTGCCAGAAAAGTGCAGAAAAGCCATATGAATTTGAATTACAGATAAACAGTATATAATTTCATTGTGTAGTAGGTTCTGGACATTGTATTACTTTTGCAGGAAAACTGTACTTTCTGAAGTTCAAATTTATTTGGTTGTCTAATCATTTATTTGTTAAATGTAAAAACACTATAGAGAGATGATATAATAGATCTCAGTGGACAAAAACTAGCAGACATTATGTGGAAAATGAAAATTTTGAGGATGAAAAAATCTCTTAGGTGTAAAATTTGACAGTAAATAGACATTCTCACCTACTCACATTAAACGAACTGTAAGGTGATTTGCAAAAGACAAGAAGACCATACCCCATATAAATCTTTCAAAATTTGTCACACAATGCAGTAAAACTGGACACTTTACACCAATAGACAACTCATGGAAAAAGATACAAAGATAGTTTATGGAAATACGAAAATATATTCAATTAAATAGTAATTGAAGAAATATTTTAAAAATGAGTGTTATAAGCCAAAAGTAAAAAGATTGACAGTGCTCAAAGTTATCAAGAACATGGGGAAACTGAGACTCCATTGCATTTCCTGTGAAAGCCTAAATTGGTGTGATAATTTTGGAAGGTGTTTGGTGCTGTGTGTCTAAATGTGCACATGAATAACTGTTATGGGGTCACGTGTCAGAGAACCTTCCTTCCCCTTCCTTGTGGTGACGACTGAAGCGGGTAGACTCTTCAGCCAAGCAATTTTACAGGATAGTCTCACTGGACACTAAGGAAATGAAACCAGAACTCTGTCCCCACGTAGAATCACTAGAAAGAAGTTTCTTTTTGTGTGCCTCATAGCCATCATTTTTAATGCTTTGCTTTTACTTCTTTAACTCAAGTTCTCATCCTCTAGCTCATAACTAGTTTCTCCAGATACATTTTTGCCCACTAAAATTCCTTTTATATCTCAAACTCAAGCTAGTCTTCCTCAAAGTGCAAGAAAGATCCTAAAATGTTCTCCCCCATTATTGTTCTTGGTTTAAAATGTACATTGACTTTCTTTTGCTCTTAGAATACAAACTAAAGGTCAAAAGCCAAAATCCTTGACTTCACTTTTGACTACAGCTCAGCTTCCTTGAACCACACTGGTTTTCCCGTCTGGACCCCTCCCACGTGAGCTTCATCAGCTCCCAGAGCTCTTACTGCTGGCTTTCCAGCAGGCCTTCAGGTCTGACCTCTCTCTGCTCTTTGTTGACGTGTTAACTCTTACTCACTGATCACACCCTGGGCCTGCTTTGGTTTGCTCAGGAAATCCTTCTCTGATGTCTAGGACTAGATAAAATACTTCATTATGTGAGCATATATTTTTCCTTCTTGGCGGTAACCACATTGGAACATTATGTATTAGTCGTGTGTGGTTATTTGATTCATGTCCTTTCGCTTGCTGATGACTAACTGGCTAAGTGCAAGAGTCATGTCTAGCTTTCCCGCCCATGTGGGGACATATCTCCACACATCTTGCTGAATGACTGGAACAGCCATAGGTTTTCTATACACTGTAATTGGCTGAATAAGCAATGAAAACAGTCATGAGGGGGTTTCAATATCACATTTTTTGATACAAGTTTATGTATCCTAGCATATTAGGAATTAAAGAAGACAGATTCAAAGTTTCAAGCTAATTTCACTTATTAATCTTCTTGATCACCATTTTAATGGTTGGAAGAATATCCCAAGCATTTTCATCCTGTTTGCCCACCATGGTTTTAAAGCTAACCTGCTTCAGATGAATGAGTTACAACTAATCAGAAGGGAAGGTGGGCCACTTGGGAGAGTTTTAAAGTGATTCCGGTAAACTGCCGTTTCGGAGTCATTCCTGTGATTTCATAGTCATGCTAACTCTTGGCTGAAAAGCCCTGCAGATTCCTCAGAACAAGTCACGTCAACTGTGCGTGGGTTTTACACGAACCACCAATGAGTGTTAAAAAAAAGTCTAAAAGTTCGATGAAATAAGTGGAAACAGAACTTTCCATCAACTTTCTTGCTTTTTCTTTATGACTATCGACATAAGACAGCTGTATCTTTTGTCTCATTCTCTTCCTAAGGCAAGCGGTGACTCATTAAACTCACTGAGATCTATCTAGACAACTCCAAAACTTTTAGTTGGCAGTCTTCATTTTTTGTTCTAAAGATAATTTAAAAACTATAAAACAGACCTGGGATAACACCTAATGATATAGTTTGTTGAACATACCAGCTGGATATCAAACTTGGCTGAGCCAGTGGTTTCCATTATGGAGTCAACTACTGAACAGGAAGTGGTTACCTGCTGCCTCTCTATTGCTTCCAGACAGGCCGCTCTGTTCTCCTAAAGTGACACCCTGTGGCTGGGTGGATCAATAGCAGAAGGCTACCTTGTCATTCTCCTGTTGGCTTTTTTGATAAAAAAAAAAAAAAAAAAAAAATAGGCCCACAAAACGCAATTTCAGTACAAGCTGTGGACAAAACAACTTCAGTGATTGAAATGGATGGAGCAGGGTTTACTTGAATAAAGATTTGCGTTTACTCTGTCAGCTGCCTATGCGCTAAGGCAGTGCACATCGTAACACACAGTGACAATTTACTCCACAGTGGATAAGGGTTATTACCCTCAAATACTCCAGAGTGTCTCGCAGTGCTGGGAACTCAAGGCATGTGCGCATTGAGACGGCTTTAACTCGAGCCTCAAGGCAGTCCTGTGTGATCCCAGCAGTCGTGTTAGTATCTCTGCTTCACGGTTGTAGAACCTGAGAGTCAGTGAAGGTTAAAAATTATTTTTCCTCTACTAGTTGATAAAATGGTTTTTGGAATAAGCTCTGCCTTGATGTCTCTGGCTCTAAGATTTATTGCTGTTTTTGTTTTTTTCTTTCTGGGACTCTTGCTACAATGACAATAGCCAGTAATTATAAACCCAGACCTTGAATATCTGGTCATCTGGAATATCTTCTGTTGCAAAATTTAAAAAAGAAAAGGTTTCGCAGCCAAAAGATGGGCTAGTGCCTTCCTCGCCGTTCCTCTCTCTGCCTGTGTGAATTTTCCTGCCACTCAGACTGGGCAACATCCGCCTCTCCTATACCTTTGCTCGCTGTGAATGGCTGTGAAACCCCGACCCACTGAATGTTTACTGACTTACTGTCTGTGTGGTTCAGTTGGCAGTGCATCACAGTGATGTTGAGCATATATTAAACTCACTTAAATATTTGTCATTTAAATAGCCACCTGTTCAGCTTCCCAGATGAACACCAAGAATCAGAGTCTGATTCGTCTAGCCACCACAGGGCTCAAAACAGCAGCCAATGAATGTCGAGTTCTGTTAATTTGATCCTAAATTATCTACAAATGATGATAGAAATAATTGCAGTCTGGTTGTTTACACACACTTTCATATTTAATATTCGCACATTTAGACTAAAAATTGTCTTTGATGCTGGGTAATCCTTTACAGTTGAGGTGTTGCTTACATCTCAGTATCACAACAAAGTACAGTAATTTTTTTGTATTACAAATGTTTATATATTTTGGCCATCTTTATGCATGCTACAGAATGAATGTATTTAATTTATTAAGTTAGAAGGACATGCCTTCTTTTCAAAATCATTCCTCACTGCCGTGTGCCCTCTATAGCTGAACTGTGTCAGACTTGATGTGAGAAAGCCATTTGCTGCCATTCCTCAGGGTCCTGGTGTCTGCCTGGGCATTGGTGCGTCTGGGTTCCACAGGACCTCTCTGCCCTGCACGCTCCATCTGCCACTGCCTTGCAGAGGCTCAGAGAGTAAGGAGAGCATGAGACAGGTCAGGTTGATGAGGGATTTCAGCACTTCTGGAACTTCACTAGAAGCTCTGATGTCCTAATTATTCCGAGTTCTCAGTATAATCAGCAAGAACATCTGCCCTTTCTCCTAGAGAGCAAGGGTTTTAATCCAGTCCAGGTGCTAGACATTTTGAAAAGTAATTCAGGTACTTACTGTAACCTTCAATGCATTTCTCTCTAATGGCACTTTGAAAACAACTAAGATCCAGTTTAAAGGTCTTCCACAAGTGGACTGACTCCACAGCTGGTTCAGTGTTTAATTTTTACAACAGAAGTGCCTGATCTACAGTCCTGATAAGGCTTTTGAAAAGGGTGATAGAATCATCATCAACATAACAACAACAAAATCATGGTGAACAAAAGAAGGGAGTTCTATGACTATCACCATTTCCTCACCTGCTCTCCTTGGCCATTTTGCTTTTTCCTCTCCAGTCACAAAAGTGAAAAATGTAATAAGGTTATCTGTAGTAAAAAGTATATTCAGTGACATTCAACAGTTCAAGGAGTTCAAAGTTATAACCTGCACATCAAGATCTTCGGTACTGGCTAAACAAGACTTAAAAATATCTACCATCCAAGAAAGTCTCATAACAATTTTTTCTAATTGTGCAAAAAAGAAACACAGTAACAGAAATTATGATCTCCTGAAATCTTACATTTGAAACCCATGAACGAATGTATGAGGCCTGGGTGTGTCCAAAGTCATCTCTGTGACCCAGAGAAGCCAGACCAAAGACAGAGCCATTTATGGGAAGACAGATGCCTTACAGTCCTGATCCTGTAAGCCGCTGACGACCCTTTGGACTCTGACTTTGGGATGGTTAGAGTTCCACTGAACCGACAACCACTCCCAGCTTGCACTTACGTTTATTTTATGGATCCCAATTACTGATGTAGAGGTGAGAACTGCACATTTGGTAGTGGAGAAAGGTCTGTTCTGTTTGTTTTAACCTTGGGGAAAATAGCCTCATCAGCCACCAGACTTATCTCACAGAAGCCTCATCACCTACAATCCATGATGACACCCAGGCTCAGCTGCCAACTACTGATGCTAACTACTGAGATGGAGGTTAACTACTTTTGCTTAAGGTTTCCGACTTCTCTAACTTCATCCATCTCCATGATCCAGAACACTGAAAACTTATTTGGAATGACAGAAAGGAAGGGTGGCACCAAATATGACCCCAGGGCATACTATTAGATAAGACCATCTAGATAAGATCACCCTTCCTGAGTTCATTCACCAGTGGGATTATCTTAAACTTACATGTGAAATGCTCCCTTCCATTTCTTTCCAATATATGCCTGTGCCTTTCCAAAGTGAATAGGGATCTTTTATCTGTATTTTTGAAAGTATGTATTATCTTTTCAGGTCATAAGCTAATGCCCTCTTCTTCATTTTGATAAGCAGTCCAGATATGATGACCTTATTATTATTATTATTATTACTATTAAAAAGCAATGCCATGATAACATTTTAATGTCGTTCTTAAATATCACTTAATAATTGTCTCAGTTATTCATAAGAGTAATATAAATCAGCTCATCTATTATTCCACCATCACACCTCACAATATTTATGTGTGCAAAAAAATGCATATTTGTAGTTTGCAATACCAAATTGAGCCAGATTTAAAGAATACCAAAAAAAATTAAAATATAAGTTATAAGCTACTTAATGAAAATTACCCCATTACATACAAATGCCATAGTATGTTTTCAGTATATTGAGTTGGTCTTCAACTATAAACTTAAACATGTGTTAAATCACATGTTAAAAATCAGAAGTCATCTGATTTCATGAAAAACATCTTATTTACAAATATATAGTCTTATTAAACAGACATTAAAGACTGAGTTAATTCAAATACAGATTTTACAATTTAAACCAAATTTTCAGAATGAATCATAAATTGACCCATTTTCATGGTCTACAGTTTTTCTTCTAAATGTTTTGCAAAAAATCTCAAAATAATAAAAATATATGACTCTAATAAAATCAATCAAATGCAAAAAAACTAGAAGTCATAAAACAAATTATTCATAGAATAAACCATCATGAAATATTTCTTCCATCATAAAAATATTTTTATGTTTCTCAAACATAACTGGATAATACCTTTTTAAACCTTGAAAAAACCCTGCAGGATTTAAAAACACCGAGGAGGAACTCGTCTTCCTGAGACACTGAGTTCGCTTCCTCGGTTTGTACTCCTGTCCTCTGTCTCTAAATGAACACGTTTTGCAGCACATTTGCTCTCTGGATGGGTTCAGTGCGGCTGCTCGTCTCCATGTTGGTTTCTTTGTTTCTCCATGTCGAGCTGACACTCATTTGCCTGCAAGCTCATCGGTGCCAGATTTAAATTTTTGCACATCCAGATTGTTTTAAATATAGTGCAATAAACAGAATTTTAGTCAAGTACACCCTGATGCTTTGTGTCATCCACAAACCTGGGCCCAACATCTGCTCACCGCGGCTAAAACAAACCCAGATACTGCGCGGCCGCCGGCTGCTGCGGGCTCCCCTTGGAGCTCGCGGACCAGAGGTTTTTCATTTTCCTGCTGGACAGCAGTGTCCAGGCCCAGGAAGCCCCAGTCCCCTTCTCCGCAGTGGGAGCGCCCCATCCTGCAAATCTGTCAGTGTGGACCGAACTAAGTTCGCTGTGATATGCCGCCATCTCCTGGTAATATCTCTCTCTTTAATCAGCTGCAAAATCCCTCAATTCACAATACTTTTAGAAGATGAAGAGAAAAATAATTACAATGACTGAATAGAAATTGAAAAGTTCAGGTCTGTATGCTCTGCTTCAGTGTTTCCATTTCAATCGTTTTCTTTTTGTTCTTCTGGCATGCTCTTGCAGGGATAAATTCTTCGATAGGTTCCAGGGAACTGAAATAATATACTAATGTGTGTCTCCTCCACAGGCCCCGGAACTTTTCTCTAACCACATTTTTGAAGAGACGTGACAACATTTGTTTTTCTCTGCACAACTTTTCTCCAATGGCCTTTAGTGATATCTGAGAAAATACTGCATACTTGAAGATTAATCACAAGTAAAATAATTTTGGAAAGATATATGATGGTTCTTACAATAGCTAAAGGCATTTCATATAGAATTTCAATTTTATTCCAAAGTGAAAATGTGTAATCTCATATTATAGTAAAAAGCACAAAATTTACTATCGTTGCTATTTTTATGTATAGGACAGCAGTGTTAACTATATTAACCTTGACGTGTACCAACTCTCTGGGAATTTTCATCCTGCATGATCAATATCTGTATTTGTTTTGCAATCCTCCTTCCCCCTTTCTCCCTGCTTCTAGCAACCACCATTCTACTTTCTGTTTCTAAATGTTTTCCCAATCTGTAGACTTAATGTGGAACCACTTTGAAAAATTTAATTGGTAAAATTTGTCAACTTTAATTGTAGTTGGCTTATTTCACATAGGATAATATCCTGAAAATCTTATTGCAGCATATTAATAGAATATTCTTTGTTTTAAAATTGAATAATATTTCAGTGCATTTCTTTAACCACTCATTCGTTAGTGAAGACTTAGGTTATTTCTTTTTCTCCGCCATGGTGAATGACGTTTCCAGGAACATCAATGTGTAAATAGCTCTTTGAGATTCTATGTATTTCTTTGGGATATATACCAACAATTAGAATTGCCTGATCATTTGGCAATCGCATTTAATTTTTGGAGGTACCTTCTTACTGTTTCCCGGAAAGATCACACAATTTTACACTTCCATCCATAGTGTGCAGTGTTCCACTTCCCCCACTTTCTCCCCAACATTTACAGTATGTTGTTTTTTTAACTTTGCAGTAGCTATCCTGAGGGGTATGAGGTACTGTCGCATGAGTTTCCTCAGTTGTTCCCTCGGGAGTGATACTGAGCAACCTGCTTGTCTGCCATTTGAATAGAGGCTATTCAAATCTTTTGTCCAAAGACAAAAAATAATTTGTCCAACTTTCAAATTAAGTTTTCCTGTTGTTTTGTAAAAGTAAGGTTCATTTGTAGAAGTGTTCTTTTTTTTTAATAAAAACTGGAAATATGGCTGGAAACATTTTCTTCCGCTGCAAACATTTTCTTCCACTTCCTAAATTGCACTTTTACTTTGCCTCGTGTGGTTTCTAAGTTTGATGTAACCACTTGAGATTTTGCTTTTTTGCGTTTGATTTTGATGTCATACTGAAGAAATCATTGTCCAAACCAATATGATAAATATTTTCTGTTTTCTTGTAGGCATCTTTTATTTTCTAATCTTCAAACTTAAGTATCTAATCTATTTTGAGTTACTTTTCCTTCTATTTTGATATAAATATGAGGATCTGATCTCATTCTTTCATTCAGCTGCCCCCATAATATCCCAGCTATTATCTATGGTGCCCGTGAACATTTGACCACACACATGAAATTCCTCTTCTGTAATCTTTGTTCTGTTCCATGGGTCTTGATATCTTTCTTCATGTTGGTACCATGCTGTTATCATTACTGCAGCTTTGCAAAATATTTAACTTCATAAATCATGAGACTCTCTGTTTTGCTTTGGTTCTTTGGATATTTTTGAGAGTCCATGTGAATTTCAGGTTTATTTGTTTGTTTGTTTGTTTTTCAGGAAATACATTGGGAATTTCATAAAATTACACTGACTTTGTAGATTGCTCTGGGTAGAAGGGCATTTCAACTCTAAATATTCCAATCTGTGAAATTTGTTACCTAATATTTATTTGTAAATATTTTAGTCCTTTTGATGCATCTGTAAATAGGGATTGTTCTTAATTTCCTCTTCACATTGTTTATTGCTAGTGTATGTCAGCATTAATAATTTCTATGTGTTAATTTTCTTTTTTTAAATTTTTTTAAACTTCTATTAGTTCATGTTTGTAGTATATACAGATTGCACTCACTGTACGGAATTAGTATATGTACATGACACTTTTCCATTCTGCTTCTTCCCCTTCTCTCCATCCCCTTTTATTTTTATATCGTCAGATTCATTTATTTATCTTGTAAAAGCTTACACAATTAATTGTCATATATGCAGATTGAAAACTAGACTAATAGGCCAAAGAACATATAAAATATATTAGTAAATTGTATTAAGTTGAGGTACATTTTTAGATACACTGTCCATGCTAGTATGCAGCACACCTTTATTTTCTCTATCTCTTGCTCTGTTTTCCTATTATCTGTCATATATATATATGTATATGACAGATAATAGGAATATATATATATGAATATATATATTTATATATATATTTCAGCTTGTGTGTCTGGGTTTGTTTAATATTATGCTTTCAAGGTACATCCACTTTCTCACAAATCACTCAAATTTATCTTTCTTTATGACAGAATAGCACTCCATTGTGTACAATTATCACATTTTACTTATGCATTCATCTGTTCATAGGCATATAGGCTGTTTCCAAGATTTAAGTATTATGAATTGCACTGCTATAAATATAGCATGGACCATCACAATCCCAGGACTTAAATTATACTACAAAACTACAGTAATAAAAACAGCATAGTATTGGCAACTGCCTCCCAAACAAAAACAAAAACAACAAACAAACAAATATAAAACAATTTCATGGAGTGATGGAACAAAATAGAAGATACAGAAACAATTCTAGGCACACTCAGCTGTTATCCTTGACAGAGGAGTCAAGTTCCTCAATAGAGGGAAGATAGCCTGTTTAACAAATGGCGCTGGGAAAACTAGCTTTCCACGTGTTGAACCTAGATTCGAATATCTCACTATTCACTAAATTAAAATCAAAATGGAACAGGGATCCAAACATCAGAACAGAAGCAATCTGTTGGAAGGTAAAACACATAAAACTTGAAAATATAGGTGTAGGCAAAGACTCTCTTAACAAACCCTAGTTGCATAAGACACAATACCATTAGTCAACAAATGGGGTCACATCAAATTAAAAAGGTTCTGCACAGCAAAGGAAACCACCAACAGAGTGAAGAGACAACCCTCACAATGTGAAAAATCTTTGCCAGCTACTCCTCTTACGAAGGACTAGCAGCTAGAATATAGTATAGAGAACTCAAAATTTAGATTCCCAAAATTTAAAGACTCAAATTGAAAATACTCATCTGAAATGAGTAGACACTTCTCAGATGAAGAAATAAAAATGGTCAATAAATACATGAAAAACATTCAACACTGCTGGCCATTCAAGAAATGAAATTAAAATGACACTGAGATTTCATCCTGCTCCAGAAAGAATGGCCATTACCAAGAAATCAACCAATAACAAATGCTGGCAAGGCTGTTGGGGAAAAGGAACCCTTTCCCACTGCTGGTAGAAGTGTAAATTGGTACAACCAATATGGATATCAGCATGGAGTTTCTGCAAAAAACCTAAAAACAGAAATTCCGGTTTATCCAGCTACTCCCCTTCTAGATATCATCCAAACAGATTGAAAGACATCATACCTCAGTGATGCTCGAAGGTGGATTTTGTATGCTGCAACTTTGAAATCGTTTATTAGCTCTTCACAGATTTTTTTTGTGGAATCCTTATGACTTTCTACATATAAGATTATGTTGTCTGCGAACAATAATCTCTTTTCTTCCTTTCAAATTTTAGTGCCTTTCATTTTTTTCTTACCCAATTGCTCTGCGTAGGGTTTCTAGTATGTGTTTTTTTTTTTTTTTTACGTGTAGATCATACTGTCTTTTTGCTATAAAATAGTGATGCAGTTGGAAAGTGTGAGCTTAGAATTCCTTCCTGCCGTGAGGGATTCATTGTCAATGGTTAATGATAACCCAACCCAGTCCTTTTGGTACTAATGTAATACAACCAATAATTTCTTGTGGACGTTTTATAGGTTATAGCTCCTTATGTAATTTCCTTGTACTCAGTGACATAACTCTTCAAAATAGAGGTCTTATTGTTGTCTATGCTTTCATAACTGTCTGCGAATAGATGAATGGGGCTTGCCTTCTCATTAAAAGTACACGATACCATATTGTAAAATGTAGACATTACCTATGAGATTCACTGTGCTCTATCTCCAGGATTTACTTTCATGAACTTCTGTTTTGCAGATATGTCTTAGTTCTATTTCGGTTTATAATACAAAGCCTGGTAGCATCCCACTGATCTGTTCAGTATACATTTGTCATCCACACATTAATGTTGCAACTGTGTCAAATGGTAGAAAGACCTCACTGGAAGGTTCAGCAAGGAGAAACAGTTTTGTTACTGGGAAGAATATCCATTTTTTAAACCATGCTTCATCAGGTCTGATTTAGTGCTCTGCAATCGACCTTGTGGTTCTAGATGCTCTTTTTCCTCTGCGCACCCCTGTCCTTACTTAGAAGGCTCAGAGAGGACCATGTGACTCAGTGCGAGAGCGGGTGCCTAGCATATGTGAGTCTCAGGATTCCATCCCTAGCACTGCAAAAAAATTTTAAGTGTTTATTTTTTTATATAATACTATACAAGCCCAATCAAATGATCCTTGCTAATTATATTTGTATGTTGCATCTTCAATTGCTTTTGCAGCATCATACTTCCTATTCATTAATAAATCAAAGGGCTGGTTAGAAAACTTTGGTTGATGAATGCTGGGCTAATCACTAGGATTAAAGATATAAAAAATGTGACCGCAAAAATCTCATGATTGAGTCCATATTAGTTTTTGAGTAAACCACTATGTAAATATACATGTAAAACGTCTTCGTTTTCTGTCACTATGACTTCACTCACTGCCTTTCAGCTCTCTGAAATGCTTTTTATCACCATTCATGATTAAAACCAATCTACAGGATTTCCAACCTGCTTAGGTGAAAACTCCATTAAGCCAATTTTCTTCTGTTCCCCAAATTCAGGGTAGAGGGGAAGGACTCCCAGTGATTATATGTCAGAGCACTGATCCATTTCATTGTCTGTTTAACTTCCCTCGAAACTAAATCCGTTGGTGAAGGTTTGTTGCCTATCCTGTGTCCCCAGCTAAGCTCAAGCATAGAAATGTGGAAAGATGATTCCGGCACCTCAGTTGAACAGTAAATCCTGGGGAAGATGAGAATGGAAACACTTATCTGTGCCACTTGTGGAGGGGAGGGAGGCAGCCGTCAAGAAAGCTTCCTGGGCTTGATGACCTTTAAGCTAGAACCTTTTGAGAAGTGGGAAGAAAAAATAATGTCTGGGAAAAAGAACATTTTGCTGAATTATACAGATTGTAAATTAAAGACCTAAAAGTATTTCTGCATTTTTAATAGTCATGCTCTGTTATTGTTACTTCTCTCTAAATCGCCCTTGCATTTGGGATGCTTTCCTTTATTGCATTTTCTAAATTCATCATGAACCTTAACTCACAGTATTTTTTTCTTTCTTTCTTTCTTTTCTTGCCTACTCACTTTGTGTTTCACAGTGAAAGTAAGTCTGTAATAATTTTGACAAAGTAATTTCTTGCTATTGAAAACGACCTTCAGGGGTTTGTTGGAAGGGGTGAGTGGGAGGGGACAGGAGAGCTGGGAGGGGTTGGCCCCTGGGGACTCAGCTACAGTTCTGTGGGAGCCAGTTCTGTGCTCCTGCACAGCAGGAGGACTGCAGCTAACAGCCATGCACTGTCCATTTCCGAAAGCTTGGAAAAAGGGCTTGAAATTCTCACCATAAAGAAATAACCCACGTTTGAGGAGCTAGGAATATTTACTCTAAATTAAACATATACTTATAGGGTGTGCCAAAAAAGTACACACTCTTCAGGGAAAAAAAAAACTTGCACAGATACTTTAACACAGATTTTATTGAGACATCATGAGATTAATACAGGTTACCTTTGGCTCCACAGTTACAAGGAGTGCTCAAAGTGGTGGCTGTCAGCTTCCACACGTCCATTAGTAAGGCAAACTGCTGCTGGGGTTACCTTGCTCAAAGAGACCAAGCATATGTTCCCCTGATTTAACACCTGCAGTCTTTTACATACGAGAGACCCTAAAAGATGTTGTATATCCCAGAGAACCCACTACACTGCCTGCCCTTAGGAAAGAAATTCAAAAGGTATGAGGTTAGGAAGGACATTTAGATCTAAGCTAAGTATTATATATATATATATATATATATATATATATGTATATATATATAAAATACAAATATATATATTGTAGATATATAATGTATATTATACATATATTATATATAAATTATATATATAAAATACAAAGCTAAGTATTTTATATATATAAAAAATACAAATACATTTAGATTTAAGCTAAATATTATATATATATAAAATACAAAAATGAGCAAAATAGAAGAGACATAAATAAGAAGTAGAAGAAAGTTCAAATATTTCCCCAAATTATATATTCTATTGTTTTAATAGTATTTCAATATGCATACGTGCTAATTGATTTCATTTATACTAAAAGTTTATCTTAGTTCACTGAAAAGAAAGTTCGAGTTATTATCTGTTGCTTTTTTGTAAGAATCTTTTTAGTTTATGTCTTGTAGTGAGTAGCTACTTTTAAAGATAAAGCTATACAGTGTAGTAACTACTGTTACTCTCTTATTATTTGAAAATTTTTTATATAAAAAAGCTAAAGTGAGCAATGCAAAGTGAAATGGATAAGATGACACTTCATCTCCTGTTGCCATGCTTGGATTTGAGGGTGAGCTGTTCCACTCCTGCTACAGAAGAGACCGTGGTTCTGCAGCTGGAATGAACTCGTGGTCTTGGCACAGGCTGGCTGTCAGAGGCACCAGTCCCAGCCTCGACATCCACCAGTCCTTGGCCTGGTTTAGGTGTTGTTCCTGGACTCTAACCTTGAGTCCATCTCTGCTCCCGTCCTAGCACTCTGTGAGTTGCCTAATATGATCTGAGAAATCTTTATTCCACTAAAAAGACTCGGTCATTTCCAAATAAGAATATGCCCAGTGTACATGATTTTAAAAATAGACTTATTCCTTCTGTTCTAAAGAGGGTGCTGTTAAATATTTTTGCATGTTGGAGAAGTTTGTTTTGTTTTCTTTAAATGGATACAGGGATTGGATATTTTTTTAGGCTAAATTTACCATGTTTTGAATCATTGCTAAGAATTAATCCTCCCATCTTATTGATGATTTTAGTTTTACTTCTCTGAAAAAGTTTTGTCCTTTAATTTCCATGCAGTCAGTGCAGACGAACCAGCCTAGTTCAGGGGTAAAGCCATCTGCTGATGCCTGCCTCTGTTTCCAGATGCACATTAATTTCTGCATCTGTTACTAGGATATGAAAACTTATTTTCCCCAAAACTCATGGTGAAATGTAATTGCCATTTGTTAAGATTTGTGTCCAGATGTCCTCCCAAAGCCTCATACAGTCACAGAGTTTTTTCAGAGGTGGCTGAATCTGCAGTGTGTGACTGATGTTTGGTCCAATGCAGGGAGAAGGGTTGCTGGGAATAACAGTGGGTGAGTGCGGGATCAGTCCACTGTTTGGATTGGCACCGCCCTAATCCCAGTAGACTGGATACAATACAAGGAACAGAAAGAGGCTGGGCTCGCTCTGTCTTTATTGTTGCTTTTGTTGTATTAGGGCAACACTGGCTGCTGGACTCCGGACAATGTGTGTTATGGCTTGACAGAAAGTTTGTCTGCATTTTGCTCCTGTCCAGAGACTTTGCCTGAGACTAAGTTTAAGAATGGCAGACTAATTAATCTGCCAGAAGAAATTTCAAGGCAGTTTAATGTTGAAGCAGTGGCATCACTACTATTGAGGCTTTTAGCCAAGTTTATGTTGAAAATCAAGAACAAAGAGCCCATCAGAATGACTTAAAATGTGGGTTTAGCCAGAAAGAAACGTTCAGTAAAGGTGTGGACTCCAAAAATAGAGGACAGGTGATCCAGATTGATGAGAAGGAATAGGAGAACAGAAAATATGACCTGAGGACATCACAAGAACCTTTGCAGTCTCAAAATTGAAAAAGAGAGATACTTTGCTTTGCAGGCAAAGCCCCAGAGGACCGTGAATGGCAGTGACCATACTATGTTCCAGAAGGGCAGCGCCCTAGAGAATTTGTTCCTTGGAAATGAGTTCATAGTGCTGAGTAATTCAAGCACTGGACCCTTACAGTCAGATGGAAGGAAGCCTGGCTAGTCCTCCAGCTAGTGGCAGACTTTGACATCATCCAAGTGGTACTGGTTTTAGGTGTATGCAGAATGGAAGAGTTGTTGCATTAGAAAGGCTTCCACCCAGATTTCAGAAGAAAGCCTGGGAGGCCAAACAATTTGCCCCTGAGAGAGCACCACACGTGTGAAGCTGTTAAGATGAAGCTGAAGGTGCAGTGGAAACTCCAGAAGTTTGGAGGAGCCAGGAACATGGATCATCTGAGGAAATCTGCAAGAAAGGAGCAGAGCTGACCCAAGAGAGAAGTCATGTAAACTACAACCACAGGAAGTACCATAGAACAGAGCTACCCAAGCCCTTTGGAGTTCACACCTTACCACAGACTACCTTGGATGCTTCACAGGGAACTCCAGGACTTAATGTTCGCCCTGCTGGATTTTGGACTTACTTTGATCCCACTCCTTTGTATCCCTATTTATAACTTTTGGAATGGAAATGTCTATCTTGTGCCAATGAATGTTGAAAGTGTTTCACTTTCTTTGCATTTGTACAGGTCTCACAGCTAAGAGTTTAAATTTTAGAGATGTCTTTTCACTTGGACTTTTCTGCAATGCTGACACTGTTAGGATTTTGATAACTCTTGGAGATGGACTAAATGGCTTTTGCATAAAGGTATGTGCATGAGTTTTTGTGGAGCCAGGGTGGAACATAATTATTTATGTCTAAATGTCTCCCCAAAGATTCACATGGTCATAGGGTTTTTTGGGATGTCACTGATTCTAGAGTGTGTGATTGATTTGTAGGGGAATTCTGGGAACAAGGGTGCTGGGCTGAAGGGTGGGGGACTGCTGGATCAGTGCACTGATCAGATCGACACCACCATAATCCCAGTAGACTGGATACAGTATAAGGGACAGAAAGAGGCTGGTCTCATGCTCTCGTGTTGTTTTGCTGCCTTTTTCTCCCATGTGCCAGGCTGCCTTGAAGTCAGCCAATTATGGACTGAAATTACTACGAACCACAGCTAAATAACCTTTCTCCATTTAACTTTGGGTGTTAGGTATTTTGTCCTAGCAACAAGAAAATTAACTAAGCCACCATTATGACAATATTCAGAGGGGATGCTTTTAAGAAATGATTAGGATTATCAGGGGTAGATTAGTTATGATGGGAATGGATTCCTAATTTTTTTAAAGAAGTGGCCACATTTTCTCTTTTTGCCTAAACTTCCGTGTCAGTTCACCGTACTGTGATGTAACACAAAGCTCAGTGTGTGGCAGAGCCGCTCTTCCACTTCCTGACCTTCTGAACTTTGAGCTTAGTGAACTTCTATCATTAATAAATAACTCAGTCTGTGGCAATTGTAATAGCAGCCAAAAAGTGAACAAGAAGCTGTTTTCATAAACATTACTAAATACGGTGGTGCCTGGTTTCACAAACTTAATTTGTTCTGCAATTTTGAAAAAGATGGCTATGTTTGTGTTTGCATGGGGAAGGCAGCCATGGTTGTGTTTGTCACCCAATGCAGAATTTCCAAACAGAAACAAAATATTGCCAGATGCTTGTGAACCAAATTGCTTGCAAACAAACGTGTTCATGAACCAAGGCACCACTGTGTTTCTTCCAGTTCCAAGCAGAATAGTAGCCATTACTCACTAGAACACTTCAAAGCAAAGGTCATTATGATGATGCTTCATTGCAGACAATGCAGCCCTTAAAAAAAAAATTTACTGACAGTCACCGAGCAGATGACAGGGGGCCGGTAGCCTATCTTCTCTTCTCTTGTCTTCTTCCATGTGCTTTGACATCATTATCAGTTCCTCTACTGGAATAAGCTCTTCATGATTCAAGAAAGATGCCACAAAATAATAAAATTAAATCAAGTTTCCAGACCTATTAAAAAAATACAGGTTTGTGACCTATTCTTGGAGCAAAAAGAAAATTAAATAAAAAATGTTTGGAGTAAAAAACTATAGTAATAATAATTATAAGTAATCCAGAAAATTCTTAATTTATGGAAAGACTTATGATGCTAATGAGTCCCATATGAGGTTTTGCAGTTAGTTTTATAAAAAGTAAAATTATTTTCTACTGTGTAAGAAGAGATGGAATGGCACAGTGTCTCTGTTTGTCTTATGCTGCTACAAAAATACCACAATGGAGGTTTATTTCTCCCAAGGTGGCGGCTTGTGGCTGTGTCCTCTGGCACGATGAATATCGTGTCCACGGCAGGAGGCAGAAGGGCAAGCGAGGCTCCTTTCTGCCTTGAGCACGTTCATGAAGTGCTGATCCCATTCAGGAGAGTAGTGTCATGAGTTCGCTCCTCGTTCTCCAAAGCCACGCTCTTAATTACCACTTTGGAGATGACGTTTCAGCATGGATTTTGGATGAGACACTATCTATCAGACTGTGGGACACAGAACAAGTGAAGAAATAACTATGACCATGTATGGGGTATGCTATGTACCCCCAAGTCCTCATGTACTTTTGATGGGGCTGAGTCTGATGCTGGTGATCAGTTTGTTCTTAGCGCCAGGATTAATGACGTGACTGCTACACCTGCCCAGGGGTGGAGCTGAGATACAGTGTAAGGGAAGGCGGGTCTTCCGCTTCCTCCGTCTCTCTCTCTCACCAGCGCGGCTTGCGCCTTGTGGCTTGCAGCCACCATGAACGGCAGGCCCGCCACGCCATGCTATCTTGGAGCCAACTAATGGACTGAAACTCCCAAGAAACTGTAAGAATAAACCTTTCCTTCCCTAACTTTGGGTGTCAGGTATTTTGTCTCGGCAACGAGTGAAAAGTAACCAAGACAGACCATTTCTCTGACTTTAGAGAAAATAACTTCAATTACAAAAAAAAGCTTTCACAGTAAAATTTGACATTTTCCACACTTTTTCATGTTTCATTAGCACCACTGAAAATAACGAGAAGCAATTTTTCACATATAGTGGATTTGTTGGAATGTCAGAAATAAAATGATTTAGTCTTGAAAGAAGATATTTTTCAAAAAACATGAATATATGATTATGGAAATGGATACTAAAATTAATGCAGTGAAGTGACTAGGGTTTTATTATTCTATCATAAATGTTATAAATAAAATGAAATATTGTGAAGTACATTGCTCATCACAGTGAGAAGAAAAGTGAATACATGAATTGTTCATTGTAGGTTGAAAATAATTGTCTTACAACAGGAGTCTCATAAACACATTTTTTGAAAAATTTGATCTAACTTCTTTTAAAAATGAAACAAAATCGTAAAATTCTCCATGATGATGAAATAGTGTACTATTTTAAGGAGTTGCCTTTTTTTTTAACATAAAACTATAAGATACCAAATTTTTAGTGAACGGTCTCAGATTATGTAGTGGAAGCAATCAATCAGCTTTCAATTCTTTGAGGTCCTGTTTCTGCGGAGCAATGGAACAGTGTCATTAGGAACAGGTGACTGGAGCAGCAGAAGATTTTTCTGGCAGAGTCCCATGAGCTGGATATCCAAGACCACAGAGCCAGGGAAACCATGCAGCCTTCAAGACCCTGGGCAGCATGCTTCCTGGCTTCTGGCAGTAACATTTGATTCCAGACCTTCCTTGCTTTGCAGTGAAACCACTCCAATAACTGTGTCTGCTGTGGTCAGCACGATCTTTGTTATTTTGTGTCTTCATCCTTACATAGTGTTTCTCTCTTATTTCAAGGACGCACTCATATTAAATTATAACCACACCTTCTGAGGACACCTTGAGTGAGGGTTAGTGCTGCTACAATCTTGAGTAGATTGAGAGATGGCTGGAAAGCGGCAAAGCGACTTCTAGGTGTGTCTGGGAGGCGTTTCCAGGGAAGATTGCCACGAGGGCCTGTGAGGTGAGTGGGGAAGTCCTGCCCTAAATGTAGGTAACACTATCTAGATATCCAAGGACCAGATGATGAGAAAGCAGCAGAAGGAGGAAGGTCACGTGCACCTCCTCACGCAGATACACTTTGTGCTGATGCTGTAACCCGTGAATATCCAGCTCCAGTGTCTTTAGCCCTTGACTGAAGACTTTCCTCAGTGGCCCCCAGAGAACTCGCAGGCATTCAACCTCCCCCTGGGGCTGTCTCACTGGTCCCTCCTCCCATTTCCCAGACGTTCCAATCTGCACACAGCCAGGGTGGGACTTTTCAGTCTCTGGCTGTGTAAGTCAATCTAATAAATTCCTTTGTATAATCACACATGCATTCTACTGATTCTGCTCCTGGAGAGGAACCTGGCTGATACACCTTGTCTGCCTGTGATAAAATCTGCAAAGTTCCTGGATCTAAATGTCACATTCGCAGATATCAAGAGTTAAGAATTCAGTATATTTCTCAGCGCACAATTCAGTTCACAAGACGCTCACATGATATCACAGTATCACTTTACAAAACAGTCCTTGGCTCCCTAGAATATTAGCATGCTAGAACTTAAAGAAACTTTAAGAAATGTCTATCCAGAACTTCCCAGCCTCCCCAGTTTGGAGATGGATAAGCTCTGTGCCTGAAGAGGGAACTGACTGTGGCAGTGAGATTCCATATCATAGTTATATTTATTTGTTCAACTGTTTTTCTTCAAAATACAGATATCACAGAGTTATTACACCCAGTGGTTTATTCAAGGATAGAGTAGATGCATACTACTAATAATGCAGGAATGTTCCAGGGAAAGCAATATGAGTGCATTCTTAGTGTGCTAAGTATTTAAACTGTTTTTCTCAGCTCTAACAGCAACCCACCAAGGTAGTTATTGCTGTCTTTTAAGATAAAACAAAATTAATTCACCAAATATTGAACTGAATGCCTCATATTACACAGCCAGCAAATGACTAAATCAGGATCCTGAGCCCCACCTACCTGCTGCCAAACCCCTGGCTATTATACCACATCAGGAGCCCACTTCATAAAATAGAACTTTAAGAGAGCGTTTGTATCACTTAACACCATAAGCTTTAATTATTAAAACAATAAATTTACATGGAAAATATCTTTCCTCAGCCATGTTGCTGTTGGACACTAGGTAAGTCTCATAAATATTCTTCAAGCAGTTTCTCACCATGTCTACAAACTTAAGTAGATGAAACACAATTTCCTAGGTAATTTATTTGAAGAGTACTAAAATATATACTACATGTAGTATAATTCTCTAGGATATTTCCCAGTTCAAATGTTAGATTATCTACTTATATTAAGTAAAGCCTGTTTTTCTCTTCTTTTTCTCTTTCTTTCTTTCTTTCTTTTTTTAGTTTTGGGTTGTATTGGGTACTGAAACTGTATTTTTTTTTTTTTTTGGTGGCAGTCAGGGTCAAACTCACAACCTCACGCCTGCCAGACAGGTACTTAAGCTACTGAGCCAAAATCCCGGCCCTAGTTTTGTTGAGGCAGGGTCACACTATGTAGCTCAGGCCAGCCTTGTGCTCGCTTTGTAGCACAAGCCGGCTTCCAACTCACAACGCTCCTCCTACCTCAGCCTCCCTAGTGCTGGGATTAAAGGCGTGCGCCACCACGCCCAGCTCTGAAACTATATTGTATTGTACCTGATAAGCAAATCCTCGACCACTAAGTAACACCCCCTAGCCCAGTTATTCTTTCTTTTGAATACATTTCTGAAAATTATACGTTATGGTTGATACATTGTGTCAGCTTGAGAAGTTTAGAACATCAAGTGACCAAGCAGCTTTACATCCTAGGGTGTAGAGGACCCACCCTAGGGCAGGTAGCCTGCTTACAATATAAGGGAGGAAAAGAGGCTTTCTCCCCACTTTTCTTGCTCTTGTTGCCTTTACTTTCTTCTTGTGCCCCACCAGGCCACCCTGCCTTGGAGACAGCTGATTATGTAGTGAAACCTCCACAAACTGTGAAACAAATAAACCTTTCCTCCTTTAACTCTGAGTGTTTGATATTTTTTCTCAGAAATGAGAGAAAAGTAACTAAGACATTATATAAAACTATTACTATTTACATAGTACACTCCCGAATTTAAGGATTGCAGAAAATGGCTATTCCAAGTATGTTCACAGACACACAACAAACAAAATAATGAAATAAATTCCATAATAGCCAAGTTAAATTCTACTTATTGACTTTTTCCTCTTATTGTTATGAAGGTGACATTATCTACTTAAGAGCTTAACAAACATTTTATCTACTTCTCCAGCTGAATGATTTTTCTAAATATAATTGGATATGTAGAAGTATCTAACTATAACTGTATGTGAAGAAAGCTTTATTAGATCCTCTGGTTTATTTGAATTGATTACATTATTAATTCATTGAGCAAAGAAGCAGCAATTTCTCTTTGAACTCTTAAACCCCAATGGTGGTTTAATGAAAAAGTAGGTACTCAGTGATACTTTATTGAATGAATGAGTGAATGAGTGAATGAATGATATAAAGAGTAGCAGAAATTCCTGTGCATGTTTAAAACCAAGTAAAAATATTTATAAGACAAAGTAATATGAAACACCAATGTTTTGTTTTGATTGCTGTTTGTTTTCTTTTGTTCATTTCTGGCATTATAGAATTAATATGAATAAGACAAGGAAGAATTTTTACTTCATTAAGCTGTCTATGGTGGGGCAGTAGTGAAAATTGAGCCCAGGGCTTACACAGGGCGCTACATTCTCAGAGCTCTTCATTTATCTATCTATCTATTTATTTATTTATTTATTTATTTTTGAAACAGAGTCGTGCTAAGTTGCTAATCTACCCAGCCTGGGCTCCAACTTGCAATCATCCTGCCTCAGCCTCCAGAGTGTTAGGATTACCAGTGTGAAACATCACGCTCAGTTATAAAACTGCATTTTACTGAAAAAGTCAAGCAATTCAAACAGACAAATGACAAAACAGACATACCACTGCTACACATAAAATACGGTTATGTTTCATATGTACCTATACACATACCCTGAAGCTAATTTTATACAGCATTTCAATGCCTCTCCTTTTTTATTGCAACCCACTGCATGGGGTTAGGTGTAAAGCGTTCCATGCATGGCATCGTATTTGTGCTCAAGATTTCAGATTTTGGGTATTTTGGATTTTCAGAGCAGTGATATTCAGTCTGTATTTCCTTGAATGGAATAAGAGGCAGTCAGCATGATCTCGACTATCAGTTGAAAATGATTGAACAGTTTTAAATAATGGAACAGAATGTTTGGATTAAGCTTTATTTTTTTAATTTAATTTTTTTTTTTTTTTTTTTTTTTTTTTTTTTGCAGCACAGGGGATTGAACTCACAACCTCTCACCTATCAGGTGCTTAAATCACTGAGCTTAAGTCACTCCCAGCCCTAGTTTTTTGAGACAGTGTGGCACTGTGTAGCTCAGGCTGGCCTTGCGCTTGCGTTGTAGCCCAAACCGGCCTCGAACTCACAACGCTCCTCCTACCTCAGCCTCCCGACTGCTGGGATTAAAGGTGTGCGCCACCACGCCTGGCTTGAAGAAGAATTTCTTACATTTTCTTTATTAACAACTACTGTATTATGTTAAAAAAAAAAAAAAAGAAAAAAAGATGTCTAAGGCCAGGAACAGCTCAGCTGCACTGCACCTGCCTGGCAAGCGCGAGGTCCTGAGTTTGATTCCTGATACAAAAAAAAAAAAGACATGTAACGTAGCAACGTCAGACATTGAAACTGTGTAGAATATTAGGTATTGTACTATACATCCCAGGTTTGCGAATTCTATCAATTATTCAACAATGTGTGAAAAATAATAATGATAAAGACTAACATTACTGATCTTTTTACATGCCAGATACATCCATGAAGATACGTGTGAAGCGTGTACCCCCACGTGTGCGTGTTCACACAGCCTTCTCTCATCCAGGGATGCGGATGTGAGTAACAACCTCCATGACAGAGGACGACAGAGGCGCCAGGTTAAACGGCTTTCCTGGTTCGCCCTTCCAGGTCACGGGCGCGGTGAACGCTCACAGAGCCGGGCTTGTTTCTGTCCCTCTCCGAAGGACAAAGCATAAATACTAGATGCGAGGGCGGGACTTAGGGAAGAGACAAAAAATGAGCTTGGCGCTACTAGAACTTCAACGGAGTAAACAGGAAAGAGAAAACGGCCTGTGACTGAATCTGGGACAACACATGTGCGATCAGAGGAGGAAAATCCGGGAAAGAAGCTCAAGGCGGGGGATCCTGGACGCTGTGGGCCCCCGAGAAACTGCTCTTTTGACCCAGGTTGGGACTTGGAGACAGGCCAGGGCAGGCAGTTACCGCTGGGTTGACCAGATGGCGGTTGCTGGAATCCTATACATGAGAAATGGAGGTGGGAGTTGGAGCCCAGTTGTAGGAACGGTGGAAAAACGCAGGGTGTGAAGCACTGGATCAGTGAGCGGTGCACCTCTGCAAAGTTTGCTTCTTTAGGGATGGAGAAATACAACACCACTTTTTGGGAGGGTGGAGCAAGCATATATTAGTTTTCCAGGGCAACTGTAGGAAACTGCCACAAATCCTGGCTTTGTACAAGAGAAAGGTTTGCGCCTGAGGATTCTTTCTGCTTTTTTTTTTTTTTTTTTTTTTTTTCAGTTTCAGACATTGAACTCACGACCTTGCACTTGTCAAGCAGACACTTATGCTGCTGAGCTGTGTCCCCAAACTTGAGGATTCCTAAAACCTCAAGTTTACTACCATGCTCCCTCCCAGTGTGGGCTGGCTCTCGGCTTTCCTCACCTTGTGGTCACTTGATGCTGATGTCTGTAACTTCACGTGGGCTTCTCTGCATCTTCACACTGGAACCTGGGCTACCACTACCTGGTAATTGGAAGTTTGCTAAAAGCGGTGATCGATGGCCCTCTTATTATAAAAAAGAAAACAAAAGGTAACTGTGAGGATTTATTAGAGAAATAAAAGTGGCATAGATCAAAGCACACATGAGGTTCTGGAAAAACTCAGTGAGCAGTGAGGCTGTGTATGCTCTGTGAGGGTGTCAGAGCCCGAGCAGCAATGGCAGCTGCAAGAATTAGTGAGAGCAGTTGGTTCAGGAATCATTTTAGGAGAAGAGCCTTATCAAAATTAAGCTACCAGAATGGTGGTTTCAGGTTATAGTAGAAATCAGACATATTTAAAATGGATCCAAAGAGCAAATGACACTAGCTTACTATATAAAGTGCACACACACACACACACACAGTGACCAAAGTTACTGAACTTAATTATTCTTCTCAGTGGAAAAATAGCAATATTTTTAGCTGGTTGTCATATTTTCAGACCATGACTTATCTTCAGACATTGACACTGTAAACATCAGTGGTAAAATTACTTCTTTTTTGAGGTCAATAATTTATAGGGAATACTTGAGATCTTTTTTTGTTTTAGAGACCAGAGCTAGTTGTGCTTTGATTTTGGGTCTTTTGTGTACTCATCTCATGAACACGTTTGCTTCTCGTGTGTTGCAAGAAGCAGGATGACTAAGGTTAAAGCATGGCTTTGCTTCCGTAGATGGCAGCCCACAGCCTCAACAGTAAAGGTTGCCAGCTCTAGGAGTTTTTTCAGTGCTCTTGTTTTTAAAATAGAGTTTATTACCAGCACTTAAATATTATATTTAGCAATAAAAATATCCACTTGGCAGGTCTGGGCACACATCCTCACATGGCAAACACGGGCTGAGGTGAGGCTGAGGCACAGTTGCTGACCTACGGCGCTGTGTGTCCATCTCTCTCCTGCCTGTCTTAAACTCAGTGGCTTCCTATTTCCTGCCTAAGCATCAGCGGACAGTTGAATTTGCAACATTCTCACCTTCAGTGACCTTGATGACCGCCATAAATAAGGAAGACGGGAGGAGAGCCAGCTTGATGGGATCACGCACAGCAAAGGAAAGGAAGGTAGAGGAAAGGTAATAAAATGTGTTTGGAGCTTGTTTATGTGAGGTCACAGGGTGTCAAGTGTGAGGGAGAGAAGTGACAGCTGAAATTGGGAAACAAGTTTGGACTTGAGGTATCGCGGTTGACTGGAATTCAAGCAGTGGACAATAATGCAAGGGGCAGGAGGCAGATCTCTGAGAAAATTTGCCAAGAGAAAAAAGAGGGCTGTAGGTTGAACCTTGGGAATGATGGTACCTTTCCACTGATGGTGGCTGGCTGGTTATTTTTTAGAGAAACGGGAAGGGCAGGAGCAAGTCGGTTTTCCAGGTAAAGAAAGAAAATGAACTGTAACTATGCCACTGTTTTCCCTTGGTTGGAGTACTCACCATACCACTTGATGGTGAATTTTAAGGGAAAAAGCTTCACTGGTTTTAAATCAGATGCTATTTTTAAAAGTCAAATGGGTTTTGCCAGGATGGCAGAGCACAGTGCACTGGCTTCATAAATAATAGGTGATCTATAAATGCAAAATTCTCTCCCTGTACTGCTTGCTACTCTAAGATTTTTATATGTGATATATGCATTAGGGGTCTCAGTACTAATTCAGTAGAAATATGCTTTATTTAATTACAGTACAAACCATCGGTATTTTCTTGGATTTCTAAAAATGTCTGGCACATCATTTAATTCAACCAAGAATTATAAGTGTTCAAGTGTTCTCTGAATTAAAGAACCAGAGAAGGATAAATCTGTGTGAATTAGTTTGACCCCACTTAAAAATGAATTCTTATTAACAGGCAATACATTAATTCATTCTCCATATTAAAAAATACAGTTTTACAAGAAAATGTGAATACTCTTTTGGACCAAAATGCTAATCATGATAGTTTTCCTCTTTCCCTGAGTTAATGACTCTTACAAATTTGTTGCATATCCTACTAAAACTTTATTATTTTTATATTCACTTATATTGAGGTCAATCCATTTTTTCTGCAATGAAAAAAATATACATTATACAGTAAAAAAGCAAATTGGATTTTAGTAATCCTAGTATGACGCTGCTTTTATAAAAATGAACATAGACACCCAATACTACACTGCATATATTGTGCGGGTTTCTGACCTTGTCTTCTCTTTCCTCTGCCTCCATCTTCCCTTTCAGCTGCATCAGTGAATGATGTTTAAATATTTCAGCGTTCTTGACCCACATTTCTGGCTACTTAACAGAATCTTTGTTTAGAGCTCCAGAGACATCTTAAATGCAATACAAGAGTGGAATTTATCATCTTCCACTTCTGCCTTCTTGGTGTCCGCTTCCCTGTTTTGACTTCTATACTGAAGTCTGCAAAGTCTCTCAAGGTGCTTTGTTCCTGGCTCCCCTGTTTCCAATCACTTGCTGTCTTCCATTCCTAAGGAATTGGCCTTAATGGCTGCCAAGTCTACTTCTTTTTATAGGTTGCCATTGTAGCTGTCTTATTTTGGGGTTTTGCACTTTTTGTTTGAACTACTGCAGTATCACCACATTACTCTTTCTGATCCTATTCTTGTGGGTTAAAAGATTTATTGGACACAAAAATTACCTGTGAAAACATTCAAATTATAGATGTTCTGTGTATTTTTATTGCAGAGTTGGGAGGGTAAAGTAATTGTCTTATTCAAATTCATACTACACTAGAATTAGCTAAAAAGTTTTCTTGGAATTCAAACATTTCCAACACTAGGTCATATGTCATGAGAACTTAAACCAGGGATAGTTTTCTGTGGCACACTGAAATTAGAATCAAAGCTGTGCATTTTTAAAGATTGCTTCCATTGGGGTTCTTGACAAATTGAATAATTTTCAAGATAAGATTCCAGTGAATGCTAAATACCTATCTGCAATATTTGCACTTAATTTGTCATTTGTTGTTATTTTTATGATTTATAAATCATTTAATGTTACATGAAGATAAGAATAACTTTCTAAAATTTAGGTAATACATGGTGACATTTTTTATGAGGAATATACTATTGCCAACATAAAAAGAAACTGATTATTGGTGCAGAATACTAGGAAAAATTTCAAGACTTACAATGCTCTGTAAAGATTATGGATATATGTTACTGTTTCTAGTATACATACTTACAGAGCAATTAATTTCTTTATAAGACCACTTACTCGAAAATGGTAAATCCTCATCGGGAATTCTTAGAGAAGTTCCTTCTTTACAAATGTCTTCCAGATTGTCTGTCTTTTGTCTTTGGATTGTGTGTTAATCCTAACTAAGGAAACTGATCTGATTACCTGTATGAATAGGATAGCTTCCTTTGTCCTGCTACCTGTTCCTAGTATTTTTCCTGTAGTCACCTACTTGAGTTGGTCAGATTTTTCTGCCTATGCTCCAGTTTAGATCTAGTGTCCCTCAGAGCGACACCTGTTTGGAGGTGCAACTTGTAGACAATGAATGGATCAATCCACAAGGAATCAATGGCTGAACATGCTGCTGGGGGACAGACCCCACAGAAGAGATGGGAAAGGAAGGTCCTGGGTCACCACCTGGAGGGGAGAACTCTCCCCGGCTCCCTTCCTTGTTCTCTGTTTCCTGGCTGCCACGAGGTGAAAGACTTTTCTCCTCCAGATTCTTCCATCCTGCCAATCACCGATGTAGTTGTGAGCTGAAGTTAAGTAGTGGATATTGAGTGTTTTTGCCTTGTAGCAAGAAAGTGATGAAGCCACTAAGGATTCATTTCCTGTACTGGGATGATACCTCAGGATCTTAGTGATGTTGTGTAATTCTAAAATAATTGAGGATTAGGAGGCTAGTTTTGAGCACAACAGGAAGAAAAACATGTAAAGATTCTCTTGTAGTATGCTGTGAAATGATGATATGCATTACTGTGGTTTATTAAATTAATCTTGAAAATTTGTATCAATTAGAGTGCTTCAGGAAATAGGAGGAATATCAATAGCTCTATCACTATCTACCATCTATCTATGCATTGATCTATCTATCATCTGTCATTTATCTGTTTGGAGATAGGGAGAGATTTTAAGGAATTAGAGATCTTCATAAGACATCATTGGGACTGGAAGTTCAAAATTTGTACAATAGCCTAGAAAATCAAAGCTGTTGTCATCTGGAGAATTCCATCTTTTTGTGTGAACCTCAGACTCATCCTGATCCTCTGCTCCCTCGCCCCTTCTCTCTCTTCCGCTCTTCTTCCCAAATCCCCTTTCTACCCCTTTCCCTTTCAACCTCTATTCCTTCTCCTTTTCCTCTTTTTCTTTTTTATTTTTTAACCAGTCTATAGTTTTTTTTATTAATGCATGTTTACAATTTTTGCAGTTCACAATCATCTTGGCGAGTGGTTACATGCCCATATTTCAGCTTTTTAAATTAATGTTTTTCCTCCCCTCACTTCCCCTATCCCCTTTCTCACACTTCTTGTTATTTGTCCTTGCTCATATTATGGTATGTAGTTTATATTTTTATTTTAATTTCTTTATTTTAAGGGGAAAAAAACAAAGCAACAAAATGGAACAAAACAAAACAGTAAAAACAGTATTAGATTTCAAAAACAAGAGAGAAGGAAACCCCCCATAGCTGCTATGTTGCATATTGTTAGCCTCTAAACAGAAGCTCAGACCACCAGCTTTAGTCCTACAAAGTCAAACAATATGAGCATTAAGTTGTTTTTTTACTTCAGTTGCTATCACTTCAGCCTGTGTTCCTCTGAATCAGCTGGTTGCTTATGGGGCAACAGGGGTCATTCTTCTTGTCTCTTGACCTGCATGCCAGCTGGCTCATGGGAGGGCCCAAGTTGGCTTCTTGGTTCTCCTCCCAGCCCACATGGCTGCCCCTGGCTCTCTGTTTTTCTTTTTATCCTGAGTTCTTTTTTAATGAAATAATTTGTTCATTAATAACAAATAAATTGGGAAGCTTTACCTAATGGCTCATTTCTCCAGTTATCAATTCAAGGGTATAATTTGAAGTCATAGAAAACAAGCCATTGTTGTGGGTGAGGGTTGAAAATTCTTTTTGCAGTCTGAAATTAACATTCTTGCTCTTATATTTTCTTGTACTTTTGCATTTAAATTCAACCCACTTTTATCAGTTTGTAGTCTATGATTTCATACAAAAATTTATTTATTAAAATACAGTCATGCAGTTAACTAAGGTAGATGTTAAACTTGTACCCATTTATGGTCTTGAATCTACCATGTGCAGAAATTTGAAGATACACGTGAGTGAATTATTTTGAACTAGCTTTGAGCTACACATCAAAATGGACATTCCAGGTCTAAAAAGAAATAATAATTAAGTCCTCATGGAAAGCACTGCTTTTTGTTGAATAATGTAAGATTCATAAGATATAGTTTATGATCACAAGTTAGTGTAAAGACTTACTTAAAATTAAATATTGTTTAGGTTTATAATTTAGATTTGTAGTAAGAATTTGTCTTTAATAATATGAAATTTAAAAACAAGATAAAAGACATGAGATATGTGGGAGAAAATCTTGAATGAGATTAGCAATAACATACCTTGCCAAATAAAAATAAGATATATTGGCAAGCTACAAATAAATCATTATAATTGATGTGCAATTATTATAATTGAAAAAAGAACAAAAAACTCCTTTGTGTTACATAAACCCTATAGTAGGAATTCAGTGTTGAAAATCACATTTACTTAAGTTTCTTTAGTATTCCAGACTAGAAATTACCTTCCATTTGAATTGAAATATTTTCATTTTTCATAGTTATATGTAAGGTAGTTTACATTGTCAAACAGATATTTATGAAAGTTTTTATGTACTTCCCAAACATTTTAACTTCCAGTTTTATCAGCCCATCTCTCAAACAAAAGATCTGCTGCCTGTAGATATATATTAACTATCCCAAAGGTTTTTAAAATTACAAGGAAAATATACAAGAATATTATTTAACATCTGGCTGTGTTTTCAGTTTGCTGCTTAATGTTCCATTATAAAATAATACAGCACATCAGTAAGAGTATTTGTAACTCTTCGTCAAACTTACAACTTTATGCTTGGCATGTTCACTATATTTTAATTCAAATGCCATGGTGTTAAAACTACATCCTTTGCTTGTAACATGTTTATGGTAACCTGGATACCCATTCTTATGTAATATATGTGGTATAAAAAGAAATTTTGATACTGTTGGGCTATGTGTGTAACAAATTTTGGGTCTCTAGGGCAACATTTGTCTCCACATTAAAATTTCATACCTCTGACACAAATAAAAATGTTTGGGTAAGTAGAGAAAATTAGTAGCCTACTACAAGGGCATTTTATTGCCAAAATAAGAGAAATTATTTCTCCTTGGATTAAAGCATAGACACAAACATGCTGAATGACAGAAGTAAATTATTTAAATGAACCATTTCAATCTAAAGAAATCTATTCAGCGTGAATGCAATTTCTTCTATTTCCCAATTTACGTACAGCTTCCTTATAGAAAAATTATTAGTCTGTGTGAAAATTATTATTTTTTGACTCTGGCTAAAGTGGTGAAAAAAAATTTAAGAAACAAAATGGAAAAAGGCCAGAAAATCACCACACATGCATGCACACACTCAGTTTACTCACACACTATTATTCTGGACAAGTTTTCTATGTCAAGGGTGCATTTTTGTAGAAATAAAAAACCCTTTGTTAAGGCCATAAACATTGTTCTAATGGCCCAAGGAAACTTACTCTTTAAAATAAAGTGTCTTTTCCCCTGTCCTGCAGCTAATTTCTTTGTATGCACAGTGAGACAGGTATGCTTTCCTCATATTGAAAGTTCAGATGGATTCTGTCCAAAATTCCTAATCTGTGAGGCCCAGATGAAGACTTTTGGAGGAAGTTTAAATTTAGCTTAAGGGAGAATTCCTTGTGAGGGAGCCGCATTTATAGTTCATCAACTTTTTCTTTTTACAAAGGGGGTAATGAAAACTGTTTCGTATGAGAGCCGAAGCACAGCGACAACAGTGGCTCCATTGCTGTAGTTTATAAGTGTCTGTCATTACAACAGCGAACGGAAAATACCTCCTCCCCTGCGGGGTTTCTGAGTGTGGGTGGATTTTGTGTCAGGGACACTGCCCAGGCCATCGCCAAGAAGCCCTCCTCCTTCCTGTTCACACCACCTCCAGCCTCCTTCCCTGGCCTTAAAACGATTTCCAACTCAATTGGAAAATACTTCTTAATCTTAACACTTAGGTTTTATTTCTTTATTACTAATTCCCAGTGTCTCTGTATTGTGCTTATATAATGTGGTCTGATTGACTTGTTTTGAAATTTACTTGTGTAAGTGTTACCCGAGACAAGTAGATATCCTGTATGATAGAATCAAAACAATTCATATTGAACTTCTACAATCTACTGAAACCTTTTCTACCCTTTCATTCTCTTGGGATAAAATGTAAGGTAAGTCTCACAAAATCTCTCTTTACTTCCAGATTACAAGTTTTCTGTGGTGTTTTGTGTTCCCTAAAATGTCAGTTTAGACATTGAAGTGTGATCACAACATGTGGCAAATGTCTAGACTTTAAAAAACAATTATCGCAAAATACATATTGCCACGAATCCCTCTCATATACGTCCCTTTACTTTGAACACACTTGCCCCATTGTTTGGCCACTTTCCGGAGCAGCTCTGGAAGTGCTCTTTCATGAGTGTCTTTACTAGGCACCGTCAAACAGACGGCAAGCACTGCTGCTGAGTGCCGTCCAACGCAAAGGCAGATTTGGAAGAACAAATTCCAGGGCATCCTCACATTTGCTAAATTTCACATCTTTCACTAGGTGACTTTTGACTTTTCCCCAAAGGGAAAATGATCATGAAAGGAAAATCTTTTGAATCACAAGCACTCAGGAAAGAGAACTCCCAGGACTTTTTCAGAAAATGCCAAGAATGATAGGATAAGTGTGTTCAAAGTAAGGGGGCAACTTTGAGGGTGGTTAATGGCAAGTTGTCTTTCCCTGTAGTACATTTTCAAAAGTATTTAAATAACATCTGTATTTTTCAATCATACATCATACAAACAAAAATTTCAAATTCATAAAAAGCCAAAAGTTTTCCCAAAACTACTCATGTAGAATGCCAAGCCAGTGTGTACCATCATCATTGTCCTTTGCTTGTCTGGAAGCTCTGTCACACTTGTTGAAGTAGTGTGGTTAATGTCTAAAATGTGCTAATTCAGGTTTATAAGAATTAATCAACACCCACCAATAGCAACTACTGGAGCATTTAAATATTGTGCAAAAATTTATTATTTCTCACACTCAAACTATTTCTTTACTTAGAGGATAAACTTTTCAAAAAAGAATCAGGAAAAACAGATTTAAAAATAAATAAATAAAGCGGGCATGGTGGTGCACTTCCACAATGCCAGCATTGGAGAAGCAGAGGCAGGAGGAGCACCGTGAACTGAGGGCACCCTAGGGCTACATAGTGAGTTCAAGGCCCTCCTAAACTACATAATGTGATTCTGCCTCCAAAAAAATAAAATTAAAAAAAAATGTTAACATACTCTTGAACTACTAAGAACATGTCATGAACATTATTACATATAAGCAGAAAAATTTTATTTCTCTGTTGAGAGCTTAACTTTCTCCTTATACTTTTCACATTTATGCCTCTCTTGGTTTCCTTGGGAAGTTTTCATCTTTGCTTTCACTTTTCATACCTCCATTCAGTTTTTCCATTGTCTACCTGCATTTATGCTACCTTGGAGATCACTTTGTTTTGAAGATTGCTTTAACATAATGAAAGAGATACTGGTATAAATCAGATATATACATATAATTTTTAAATCTCTTTTTCTGATCCTTTCTTTGAGCCTTGTCCTTTGAGAAACATCGTGATTATTTTAAGAAAGAAAGAAAGAAAAGAAAAGAAAAAGAAAAGACCTAGAGAACAGCCCAGAAGTACGTGTTTCTAGAAAAAGGAAAACTTAAGGATGTTCCATGCAGCTTACACAGCTACAGGAACCTTCTATCAGGTGCAGAAGGATCGCTTGCTTTAGAGTGTGACTCTGAGATTGTCTCTAGTTTGATTTGCCTACTGAGGGCTATGCGATGCGCAGGCAGCCTCATTTCCTGGTCTCCTCCCTCCCTTCCTTCCAAAGCTTCTCAGATAGGTGTGCAGCAGGCCCCCGGGTCCTGTTACAGCTGTGAGGGCGTCTCACCCTTCCACACCGTGCTTCACGACTGTTCCTGTCAGGTGTTAGAGTCCTCTCGCATGCTGCAACCGTGGCTACTGTGAATTTATGTTAACTCAGATCGTGTCATTTTTTTTTAGACAAAGTCCATGTGCTTTGTCTTCGGCTTGCAAAGAGCTTGTCATATAACTGCAGAGGAAGCCGGGCTTTATGCGAAACACATGCCAAGTTCCCAGCGCTCACCAATTAATGGTCGGAATGTAAAGCGTTTAAACAAGGAGGGAAATAAGCGCCAGTGACTCAAGGGAAGCGAAACAAAATAAAACGGTGGTGATCAAATTAGGAGAATTGACGTCGAAAGGATAATTTCTCAGAGTTTAAGCACCTGATTGTAATAAAGTAATTCCACTTCCCATGAAAGTAACAGCCTCTTGAAACTGAGACCAAGAAATCCAAAGGAGGATTTTTGACAGTTGGAGAAAAGGTTATGAGACCAAGATCGTCACAGGGCACAGGAATCTCTGTCTCTCCATGGCCTCCCCATTGTCTCATTGCAATGAACTAGGAGGTGTTATTTATACAAAGGCAAAAAATTTGGAGATAGATAATGAATGGGGAGATAATATTTTAGAGTCCTGATTTGTTGTAACTGAATAATCACAGAGGCCATTCTGTCAACATTCAAAAGAGAAACTTAGCAGAAGAGAAAACAGATATTGATATCAGATTTACTTAAAAGATATATTCAAAATAGAATATATCTTAATTCTACTTTCATTGATTTTACTCTCTACCTCTTTTTCTTGTTACAAAAGTTTGTTAAATATTCTTTCTGTTCTAGTAGTCATCTGTAATTACAGAGACCAGGTCCCATAGGGAATAAGATTTTTAACTGAAAAAAGTGCTTCACTCTCATGCTTTACCATGTACAATTTTCCAAATTGAAAAAAATTTAGAAAAATACCTAGTCATCCATTTAGTAATGTTATAGATCCTTTTCAGACTACTTTATTATGAAAGAGATTAAAGCTCACTTTGTCCTGGTTCAAAAAATGTCACATTGAAATCATCTGTTATATCTAAAACTATAGCATTCTTATTTTTACAGTATTTGAGGTCATTTTTCTATACTCTTCAATTTATAACTGCATATAATTTTCTTACATGGATGTGTTACTGATTGTGTGACTGTGAGGCCACCACCATTATTTAATCCTAGAAATTTATTATGAGTTACATAAGTAATTGGTATTTTGTGTTGGAAATCTTCAATGTCCCCCACAAAAGGATGTCCAGCTGCTGGGGTAGGGCAGTTGGAAGGAAGTTAGGAAGTAGGGCCTCACTGGTAGAGCAGCTCTTTGGGATGTTCCCGTGAGGAGAGCATCTGGCCCCTCCTGGCCTCCGTACATCCCCACTTCCTGGCCGCCATGAGGTGGGCAGGGCTGCTCACCACACGCTTGCCACTGTGCTGCTCTTCGTGACCACAGACCTGGCGAGAGCGGAGCCAACTGATGACGCTAGCTGGTTGGGTGCCTGGGGTGTTGACTGGAATGATCATGTAATGCCTGCCTGCCTGCCCCTAATTCAACACAGCAGTGGTGCACGACTGGTTCACCAAGAGAAAAGCCTTGAAACCTCATCAGACTTGCAAATCCAAGTTTATTTTATAGGTTTTTTTTTTTTTTTTTGGTTTTTATTGCATGTAGTTATACACCACACTTTGGAGTTTTATTTCACGTGATTTAGCATGGCAATTCAAAGAAACACACATAGCGGAAGTTTTCATAAGCATAGGAAGGCACTTGCTTTGCAGGTACAGAGGCAAACTTAACGTCACCTTTATGGTCAGGCATAAATGTGTCATCTTCTACCCAGTTCATTAATGTTCTCAGTGCACTGAAAGTAGGAGGAGCTCCTAGTCTGGCTTTGAATGTGAGTTTACCTCTCCAGCAAAAGCTGGCAAATGTGTTGATCTTGACATTTTGTGTTGTGTTTTGTTTGAATTGGTTAGTGAATTGTGGAGTCAGTGTAAGGAAAATCTGTCCAGGGCAGTTTTCTCTTACTATGAATGGAGTTGTTTGCTTTAGATGTGGCTGCTTGTCATAGTTCCCTGCTTTGTCAAATACTGGGCCATGTGGGTAGAGAGGACCCATTGTGTCAGCCGCAGTGAAGTCTGAGTACGTGTTTATCATTTGGGTGTTGGATTGCACGAAGGTGGGATCGTTGTCTGTCTGAGGGAGACTTGGTACAGGTGCTCCGACAACTGTTACCTGCCGCCCACTCTGTTTGTGTTGGTGGCCTGTCCTTCTTGCCACCATTCATTTTCTATGAATTTGTTGTTGCCAACTATTCCTGCGCTGCCTGATGTGTTTGCTGGTTCTCTTCCATGTGCATAGTCATAACATATTCTCCTTGTCCCGTTGGCATCGCCCATTCAACTTTTTTGTGGGCTTGATTGCATTAGGAGTGACTGAACACCAGTGGGCCCTGCTGCCGGTGCTGGCCCAAACTTACCATCTCAACAATGTATTCTGGGAATAGGTGACCGATTCGATGTTGCCTTTCTCTTATTGCTTCACTGCGTATCACGTCTGGCCTACCAACTCTCATTCCTACGTTATCCTTGCCATCTATCACTTTGGCTTTTTCTTTTTGCTCGAAGTTAGGCTCTCTTCTAGGTGGCCTCCCTAACATTCTGGTGTCTTGGATGGTTTTTCTGAGATTTATTGGTTGCGTGTTGAATCTATAATTTCCCGAAAATCAACCGTCTCCTGTTCTGAGCATTTCTATTGGAATTGTGTTCTCAATATCATGAAAAATGTTTCCATCCTGGAATAATGATATTTTTCTACACTTTTTTGCAGAACCTGTGCCATTACTGGCATTTGTGAACTCATTATAAAAGTTTGCATAGTACACACATTGCTCTCATTGGTTGGTTTGCCATGGCTTAAAGTCTAGAACTGAAATTAGCCCTCCATCACTAGCCTAGGGAAAGATGTTGTTTGAGTCTTCTGTTATTAGATTGGTTGCTGTAAGGTCATTTGTGTGTTGAGTTTGTGGTGGCACTGTAGCTGATTCTGTTATCATTTTAATGCTAATGTTAAAAATTTCTTGTTCTAGAGTGGCTAAATGCAGGTCTTTACATACAGTGGCCATGTGAATGGAGTTCCCTGGAGTCATCCAAACCCCCCATGCATTTGAGTCTAAGAGGAACCATGGAGTTAGTGTCTGTGCATGGCCATTTGACTTCCACCCATCTAGTGATTTGGTTGCTTGGCTAGAGCTAGTTTTTGGCTCTGTAATTGGAAGCATGCACTCATCATTTTTAGCTTCTGTGAGAATTTCTTACCTGCTAGCATTGCATGTGATGGTGACGGTGTCGCCCTCATATTTCCATTCAGTTGTGTTATTTAATTGCCTGTTCTCCTTCCCACACTATCTCTACCCCCATAGTTCTAGGCTTAGCTGGATCTCCTGAAGCTAGTTGATCAGTTTCCATGTTTCCTTATTCTGTCATTTCCTCCCATGCTTTTGCTCCTGCAAGCTTTCTTTTTTTGGCTAAGTTAATGAAAATGGGTTTAGGTGCTGGTCTTCTTCTACTGACAGTCTGTTGGTTGGTCTTTTGCTTCTTGTTTGTTGGTGCCAGTTCTGGCGCAACAGCTCTCTTTACTCTGAAGAACTTGCTGCTGAGCCAACCACCCCAGTCAGTTGCTTGCTTGGTGT